>VDFB02271581.1:0-217504 GCA_007258455.2 Sequoia sempervirens | reverse complement strand
GCATCAGGAGTCATTTACTCCTTGCCAGTGCTTGAAAGAGTGTTTTCAAACCAACTTTGGGGCTCACGTCTCCCTCCTTCGATGCGTCGCAGCTGTGAGGTGACAGGAGAGAAGTTTGGAGTTGTAGCTTGATGTGCCTTGGCAACTGTATGCCTCCAGGCTGGTCGTTTTCACAAACTTGGTAAGGAAAGCTATCACGAGAGCAAAACCTTGGTGACTGCCCAGAGCCAACATCTTCTCAGGACAAGACTTAACATAGGTCCTATCCCTAGCAATTTCTGCACAGTGGAGAGGATAGGTTAGAGTGTTAAAGCAACGTGAAAGGAGGGAGAAGAGAAAGCTTTTATCCAATGGCACTCTGTATCAGTCTCATGTTCTATGCTGACCTCTTGAAAAAGATAATAGATAACAGTTTTGCTGCCAGCAAGCCAAAAACAATAATAATAATAATCAAGGAATAGATTTCTTTTAGGCTATAGAGATTTTCAAATGGACGTGTAATCCAATTGCGATATGATTCTTTTGTTTTGCTGCTCAATATCTCTTGTCACTGTATGTTAAATAAACCACAGTAGTACTATTGTTCATCGATAAAAGATGAAGAAAGAATAAATAAATAAATTGTCACTAATATTGTGAGCAATATTAACAGAACACTATTCCTCATATTGAATAGTAAATAATGTATATTATGAGAGTGGTTTCCTTAAAGACTGATTATATAAGCAGCTAACTATATGTGATAGACAATGTCATTTCCCTACCGCAATCTATACTCCGTTACATTACGAACTTAGTGTTCCAATATTGAGTTTTGGTTTGTACGTCGTCTCACCTATCTGGTTTATAAATGTTTCTTAACATTTTACAAACACCCTTTTTTATAAGAAAGTGCGGCATGCTAAATTTACTCACCCCACCAACTTCTTTAATAATAATGGTGCTAAGAGTTAATTTGATATTAGTATAGATAAAAGAAATTAAGAGAAAAGATTGGGTGGGTGGCCACTTTTAATGTAAGATAGTTTGTTTAATTTATGCCACATTTACAAGGGTCCCACTTATAAGTTCCTTTTTAAAAGAAAAAGTAGGAAACACAAATAATTGTTTTAAAACATAATTAAAAAGTTAAAGTGATTATTAGATATAGTATAAGTTTAAATATATATAAATGAACATGTGATTTTGTTATTAAAATAAAGTGATATTTTCTTCATAATTTAGATATATGCAAAACATCACTAATTAAATAATTGTCTTTATGTATTATATTGATTATTATTTTGAGAATGGGAAGGTTAAATTTATTTATATTCTAAATGAAAAATAATATATCTTTTATGTGATCATCATTGAAAGTAAGAAACTTTTCTGAGGTGTATAGTATGTTCTCATGGCAGTATGGTCAAGTTATCTATAGTGTACTTCACCATTTCTTTCAAAAAAAAATAGTTGTGTTTTTATCGTTCAGTCAAATTGTGGGCATTACAATGAGACTTGAATTGGCTATTAGAATTATAGCCCTCATCATAGTTATATAAATATTTCATATTATTAATATTGAGAATAATATTAGTGTAACAGTAACTTGGTTTCTTAGAATGATGTTGATAATCATATTAGAAGTAGCTTAGGTCTCCATGACGATCTTAACCTGACATGTGAAATATTAAGAAAATTAAAATAAATGGAAATAATATTATTGTCGTGAATTAAATTAAAATAGTGATAGGTTGTGGTGACTGTGTGTCAACGGAGTTAACATCGATCACATTCATCCTTGGTAGTAAACTTTTGACCTCCTTATGCAATAATAATACTAGGACTCTTATCTTCATTGCTTGAGGGTGTGCACGATGGACTCCGAGCACCTGACCTTGCTATCCCCACACTCCTTACTCTTGACAATGTGCTAGTGATGATGATGCATAGGCAATGTCACTTGATGCACATCGTATGTACCATGCACATGTATGATTGCTACATGTTAGCATTCTGTAATATTGTTAAAAAAAAAAAAATGGTTGTGTTTATGCCCTATTGTAAAATTATGGGCATTACAAATGCCCTCGGTCTGGTTTTTGCCTTGTACAATCCAAAATGTGATAATTTGAATACATTATTTATTAATTTTTGAGTATTTGAGTAAATTTAATGGATGGAAAGCATGGAAAAGGTCTTGGGGAACCTTCTGAAGTATTTTAAAGGCATTAGGGGTGTTGGGGTGTTCCTTGACAAGTTGATTCCTTCTTTGCACAAGCCAAATGAAGCCTTTTGGTGGCTTGTAAATTAGTTATTTGATACACTTGCTCTTGGTGTTTGGTCCTATGATTTTGGGGATCTGTAAGGGTCTATGTAAGAATTCTAAAACATGGTTTATTTCTTTGTTATTTTCCTTTAACAAATTTGTATCATGACTTTCCTATTGGTGAGTGCTAGAAGGAATGCATGGCATAATGGAAGCGATGGAGGAATGGGTGTTTCTGAGTGAAAAGTCAGGTTGGTTGATCATGTTTTGGCATGTTAAGAGTGTCTAAATCATCCCCAAGTATTGTTGATGTATTTGGATGTGAGATTCAAGTTGAGTGAATAGGTTACTTTGTTGAAGGGTATAGTTGAATAAGTGTGCCAAGTTGGGTGCTTCCCCTGCCACTCTACATCAAAGTGGTATTAGAGTTTTAGGGATAGGATCCATTGTTGGTTATTTGGTTGGTTTTAATAGGTTGAAGAAGAAGGTGAAGAGGCAAGGTTGACAAGATTCCTCCAAAGAAGAATGATATGGCTAAAGAGATGAAGGAGACGAAGGACATACATGCTAAAGAACTCAGAGAGTTGGAAGAGAGAATCATAGCCTTGGAGACAAAAAAAAGAAGGGATGTTGAAGAGAGTAGTGAGTTAGATGAAGAGGAAGATGATGAGTTTGAAGATGTGGAAGAAGAGCTTACTCTAGAAGATCAAAGAATTGCAAAGTTACTGAAGGTAGTGAAGACTGACAAACCTAAGGTAAAAATTGATGTTCCTAAGTATGGTGGTAGTTTAAAAGATGAAGAATTACTTGATTGGATTGCTGCATTAGATAACCATTTTGAATGTGATGAGGTTCCTGAGGAGTAGATGGTAAATATTGCAAAGACTAAGTTGCAGGGCCATGCTTTGGTATGGTGGAATTACTTTCAATCTAAGAGGAGGAAGCAAGGAAAGTCTAAGATCACATCATGGGACAAGATGATATCAAAAATCAAAGGTAAATTCTTACCCAAGGATCATCAGGTTCAAATGTTTAAGAAATTGCAAAGTTTAAGCCAAAAGGAAATGGACACTAAGTCTTATACCGAGGAGTTCTATATATTAAGTTTGAGGTCTGGTCATCATGAGAATGAAGATGAAAAAGTTGCTAGATAAATTGGTGGTTTGAGGCTTAATATACAAGATGAATTGGTTTTGGCTAACCCTAGGAGTGTAGAGGATTGTTATCAAATGGAAATCAAGGTGGAGGAGAAGCTTAAGATGGGACAAGAGAAATCAGTGAGAGGAAGAGGTAGTCCTAGTGCAAGAGGAAGAGGAATACATTCTACATCAAAGCAGCCAAATGAAGATCAAGAAGGAGCGAACAAAGGTAAATATCACAATGTTGATTCTAGAGGTCATTTTGATTTTAGAGGTAGAGGAAGGTATAATGCTGGTAGAGGTACAAATGATTTTGTAGGAAGATGCTACACATGCAATGAGTTTGGCCATCCTTCATGGAAATGTCCTGAGAGGGTTGGTAGTTCATCTAGTGGAGACAAGAAGATTGATAGAAGAGCACAATTGGTATAGGAAGAGGAGTGTGAAAGTCATTGTTCTCCAAGTAGGAATGCAGATCCCGAGGTTGGGGAAATGTTGATGGTGAGAAAAAAAATCTTGAAGGTAGCAAAAGAGGAACTTACTTTGCAAAGGAAAATTCTCTTCAAGACATATTGTAAGTGCAAGGACAAGGTATGTAGATTGGTCATTCATTCTGGCTCAACTGAAAACATGGTGTCATGTGAAATGGTCAACAAGTTAGGATTGAAAAAGATTCCTCATGAATGTCCTTATAAGACCTCATGGTTGAATGATGATCAATCTTTGTTGGTGAGTGAAAAGGATATTATGGATTTTCAGATTGGTGGTTATCATGATAGTGTTGTGTGTGATTTCATTCCAATGGATTTTTGTCATCTCCTATTAGGAAGACTTTGGAAATATGACAAAAGAGCTTTGAATGATGGTAGGGAAATACCTACACCATAGTTAAAGATGGTCATTATTTTGTGTTGAATCCTCTAGTAGAAGATATCAAAGGTAAAGCAAAGGTAATAATGTGTAGCAAGAAGGAACCTATGAATGTAATGAAGGAAAAAAAATACTCTGATGTTTTCATTTGTTCTATGACTAAAAATGTAGGGATAATAGATGTACCGGTAAAAAAAGGGGTAAGAAGTGATTTGGTAAAGATCATGCATATCAGTGTGTTAGTAGGAACCATTGAATGACCTATAGTTAAGACAAGGTCTAAGAAACAAACAAAGTTTGTAGGAAGTACATTACATAAGTCTAATATGACAGTGACAAAACAACTTGATGAGGCAGTGAGTGAACAACAAGAAAGACAGGGAAAAAAATATAGTTGCAAGCATGAAGGTGACAAAGGAAAGAGGAAAGATCATAGAGTTACTAATCCTTGTTTTTATGCAGGTGCAAAACACAGTAAACAATCCAATCTTGGTCAAGGAAAAGATAAAAGACTGTTTGCAGGTCTAAGAATAAAGGAGATGAAAAATGCTTATATGAGAACATTCCAAGGTGATAGATGTGCAGGGTAGATTGCACAAATAGTGTACATGAACCAGTGGAGTGGATTGGTGAACCAATGGAGTCTTCATGAAGCTTGGAGACAATGGATTCAAGGAAAACTCATGAGGCATGAGTATTTTCTAGGGGGTGTATGGTCCAGGAGTACCTACACCACAACATCATTTTTTTATCATTTGACTGATTAGAAGGGTGTTCAGTTGGTAAGTATTAGTATTTTGAGGTCTTTTTTCTTTAATAAGGTCCAACAAAACCATCAAGCATGAATTAGGATGAGTCTTTAAGTTTTGGAGTCAAAATATGTAAACTTGCAACCTTGCTTCAAAAGTTGTCATGTAGCCTTTGAAGGAAAAATATTTGAATTTTTATGTGGATATGCAAGGTTGATGTTTTAATGTTGTAATAAGGCTATTTTAAATCCACTTGAGTTATTTTTGAGGTCTTAGGTGATAGGGATCAAAGTTGCTTCAAAAAATGCAAAATTGTGCAAAATTGTCATGTTGTCATTTGTTGTAATTTCACTATTAAGGATGTAATCACACTTCCCAATGGTTCCCTCCTTCAAAAATTAGTTAAGTTTCATTGGTAATGATGTGGAAAAGTTTTAATAACCTCCTTTTGGTTGAGGCAGGCTGTTGGTTGAAGTTTTGAAGCATCAATACAAAGAAAACTCTGTATTTTTTTTACAACATTTTTTACTATTCTTGTACATGGTATAATCTGGTACTTCACTGTACAGCCTTCTAATGAATATAAATTGAGAGAGGGAAGAATCTTATTTCTTTTTGTGGTGATTTGAGTTAATTTCATCAATTATTGAGTAAGTTACATCAATTTTAGTGAAAGTGGGTCTGAAACCTTGCAAAGCAAGGGTTTGGTCACCAAAATGGATGTAATTCCCATTTCCACCATGGAAAAAATATGAAATTTGGTGGATTGGTAGATTTGGGACTGCTTTACATGCTGCAATTTGTTTCATAGTGTAAAATGTAGGTTTGCAAAAGTTACGTGATGCCCTAGGTCTGGTTTTTTCCTTGTACAATCCAAAATGTGATCATTTGAATACATTATTTGTTTATTTTTGTGTATTTGAGTAAATATAATGGATGGAAAGCATGGAAAAGGTCTTGGGGAACTTTTTAAATTATTTTAAAGGAATTAGGGGAGTTGGAGTATGCCTTGACAAGTTGATTCCTTCTTTGCACATGAAGCCTTTTGGTGGCTTGTAAATTTGTTATTTGATACACCTGCTCTTGGTGTTTGGTCCTATGCTTTTGGGGATCTGTAAGGGTCTATGCAAGAAGTATAAAACATGGTTTCTTTCTCTGATATTTTCCTTTATTTTTTTTTATCATAACTATCCTATTGGTGAGTGCTAGAAGGAATGTATGGCATAATGGAAGCGATGGAGGAATGGGTGTTTGTGAGTGAAAAGTCAGGTTGGTTGATCATGTTTTGGAATGTTAAGAGTGTCTAAATCATCCCCAAGTCTTGTTGATGTATCTGGATGTTGGATTCAAGTTGAGTGAATAGGTTACCTTGTTGAAGGGTATAGTTGAATAAGTGTGTCAAGTTGGGTGCTTCCCCTACCACTCTACATCAAATTCTTGGTAAATCTCTCACTGCCTAGAAAACACTAATCCTTGCCAAGTTATCAAAATTAATGTGACATATTCTCCTATTCCATAACCAACTATCATTAATTGAAGTCATAAAGCATCATCCATCAACACCCTTAAGTTGATAGATATTCCCTTCTAATTTCTTTCCTATAGCAATCAATGTTCCAGATCATTTCTAGATCTCACATCTATTTTCCTTAAACCCAAGATCATATCCTTTTTTGCACATCTAACCAAAACTCAATAGATTATTCCTTATACCCTTAGCATAGTGGACATTGTCAGTATGATTCTTTCCATCAAAACTCACTGAACTATGGGTATGTGCAGGATCATGGAAAAAAATAGACCATTAAGTGGCAAAAATTTTAAGAAAAATAAAAGTTAGGCAACTTGATGTAAATATTTGAATAATTTATCTATATTATTTCAAAAATATGTAACAATAGAATCTGTAGAAAATTGAATGTAGTTTCTAAACTACTAGGTTTTTTTTTTTTTTAAATCTCGATGGTGAAAATTTGAAATTTCAATGCAGTAGTACTTAAATTTTAGGGAAAAAATATGAAGTAGGTGTCTGTCTGACCACCCTAACCACAATAAAATGATAAAAAAAATTTATAATATTTTAGATATAAGTAGAGGAATTATGTCCCGATGTGATGCATTTTTTTTTTGTAATTTGTTTCCAAGTAAATAATTAATTATGAATTTTTTATTACAAATTTTTTAAAATATAAAAAATCGTATGTTTACCACCTTAACTTGGTCAAAAATTCATGAAATTCATGATTTTTTTTAATAGTATAGTATGTGAAGCATAGAATGTGATGCATATTTTGGATTCAAAAAATGTGATACTGTTTGAAAGCTATAGATGTTTTTCAATCAACCTATCAATCAAGACTTTAGTCGTAATTAAAATAGAAAATGAATAATAATTATTTATTAAATTCAAAGTAAAATATAATTTATACTAGTGGAAATTTGAGAATCTCCTTTAAAAACCCTTTTCGTTTCATCAATTTCAGGTAAAAAAAGGTCATCATCCACATACCCCATCATATCACCACTTTTTGGTCCATCATGATCCTGCACATACCCCTATCCCACAAATTTTAGTACTAGTATCATTTCCAAACGTAACCAAGCTTCCATCATATTTTTCAAGCTTAAAAAACTTACTCTTATCACCATTCATGTGATGTGAACAACCACTATCAACTATGTAATAGTTTTTCTCTTGTTTAACATGTAGGGTAGAGATAATCGTACCTTCATTTTTCTCCTTCTCTAGAGGGCTTTCCTTTACCTATTTTTTAGAATTAGCAGAAGTAGGTTCATCCTTAATCACCAAGAACAAGCATTCATTATCATCAAGATCTTCATATTCTAAATCCTCATTAGATATACTAGCATTATCATTCACACAATAGGCTCTATTAATAATCTTTCCTTTCTTTTCTTTCGCATATCTTTTTTTATTCCTTTTAGCTATGTTTGGACACTTTGCAACATAATGACCTATTTCTCCATGACTAAAAAATTTAAAGAGAAGCTTAACTTCATACTTACTAGAGTCTTTCCTCATCCTTCTTACAAAGTTAGCTTATATTTTATCAATGTTTTCTTTATCTAGATCTTCATCTTTTGTAGCTTTAAAATCAGTCTCTGATTTGCATCCATTCCGTAGATTCAACTTCCTCATCTCATAAGATGTCAAAAATCCTAATAGTAGATCCTTAGTGCAGGTCTTATAATCTATAGTCTGCTCAATAGCACTCACCTTCTTATTATAAGCATTAGGAAGAGTCCTAAGAATCTTCTTTACAATCCTGGTTTCATCTATAGTAGCACCAAGTCCTCGTATTCTGGCCACTATCTCATCCAATCTCTATACATAAGCTTTAACATTCTCATCTTTAGGCATATGTAGAAGATCAAACTATGTCTCCAAGTTCTGTAGTTTTTCTTCTTTAAATCTTTCATTACCATCATGCACTCTCTCCAAGGCATCCCAAATTTCCTTAACAGTCTTCAAATTTTAAACTTTAATCAACTTGGAATGTACCAAACTATTCCTCAGGATGTACTTCACCTTATTGTTCACTTCATGTGTTTTCATCTCTTCAGGCATACTCGGACCATTAGCAAGAGGAGTGTAAGGATTTTTGTATGCTTTCTCCACATCATATCTGCAATACTTTCCAGTTACCATAATTAGTTCCATTGAACCTCAGATAATCATAAATCATTTTTCCATTCATCTCAAGTAGTTAATCTCTTCACCAAGGAACCACGCTCTAATACCAATTTTTGAATAGGACAACTAAGAGGGGGGTGAATCAGTTGTCATAGAATTAAACCTTTAATTCAATCACCAGAACTAATCCTTAATAAGTTTCTTAAATGAATAATCATCAAATGCAAATACAAAAATTCAAATCCAACACATAAACACAATAGCAGTAGATCTACATGAAAAATACAATAAGGGAAAAACCATAGTGAGGATTAAGTCACACTATAGAGAATATCAAAACCGATTACAAGACCTACTCATTGCCTGAAATAAGGCTCACTAGCAAAACAAGGACTTACTGTCCAGAACAAGGACTCATTGTCCAATAGGGCTAACAACCCAAAGGGCTCACTTCCATGGAGATACAGAGAAGACTTGTTATAAAGAGACTACAATCCCAATGCAACAAAGGATTCCACCACAATCACTCACAGACATGCATGAATGATAGAGTTCACCTTCTAGTCATTGCATCTAGAAAATCAGCATTAAGCTTCACACTGATATGCCACACTCGCATCACTCACACTCACTGAATAGAATCAATGTTACATCTAACTACACTTCCTCTTTTCTCTTATCACTCTTCTTCTTTTCTCTTGTATGTTTCTTCACCACTAACTCATCTTGTATTTATACCATCTTCAACTTTAAAACATATCCAAAGTCAGCCATCCAAATTTAAATTCAAATTCTAGTTCAACGCCAAAATATGCTAAGGTGGAATTAGAATGAGGGGACCCAAACACATGCTTCAAGAGACCTAAAAAGATCCAACACACTTCATCAACCTCAAAAGTAGTATTTCATAGAAGGTCGGCCAAACTAGTGTAAAACACATAGAACCATTCAACATGAATCTTCTATATGTTGAAACTATCTTAAATTGAATTAGGGAAACTCAACTCTAGAACCACAAATCATAAGAATTCATCAAAGAGAAATCTAGACCAACAATGTTTCTCCTGAACTTCAATCAGAAACACAAAAAACCACAATTCACAACTGGTGAATACAACTTGCACTATACAACAAATCAACCAAAGAAAAATGGATATAGCATCTTCTAACAACCATGAACATGCCTAAACTGTACAAACATAGGAGTAAATCTAGATCAAAACCCTAAGAAACCACTGAATACTTGCAACATATTTTCATTACAATTTTCTCAATATCCTCAACATGTGCAACTAACAACAACTAGCGGTCACAATTTTGGCTTTCAAGTGTGAATTTTGGTTTTTCACTTTTGGCACATCTTGCCATCAATAACAAAGGGGGAGATTGTTGGAAGAATGAAGAAAAAGCCCTTCGGTGTGTCGTCATTGATGCCAACATTCCTTTGTGATATTTTTGGTCATCCGATAAACTATGGTTTTGTTGTACTCTAATCCGATAATTTGGTTTGAAATTATTCATCTTAGAAGATCTATATATGAGGTTTTAATATGTTGGTCAAGACTATTAATTTCAGCTATGGACGATTTTTCAACAATTTTTGTTGAATAGGATGAGAGATTTAAATCATAGAAGATCAACATTGTATACTCTTCTGGCTAACATGGTCAAATGGTGTTTGCTTTGTGGGTGATTAAAGAGTTCTTTATTAGGTCCGAGCCAACCTAATTTATATCTTGCACATTTTGTTTTGGGCACCAAATAAGTTCTTGTTTTGAGCTGACAACCTATATTGAATCAAGTTTGTTTACATCTAATTAGGCTAACTTAATTGATGTGTGTTGATATAATTTGGTATATATATGTGTATGAAATTTTTTTGTAATACATGATGCGTAATAAACATAGAAATAATATGTATGCATGATATGTGATAGTTTAATATTGTATGAAATTATTGGAAGTTGTTGTGTACCTGCAAACCAATTCAGGACTTTGTTTTCTAGAGCTTAATTGAGTTGTGATCCATTTAAAAAATGATTATTAAGAGTTAAATTTGGAAAAGATCATTAATGTATAAGGAGGACTATGAGTTAGGTTTAAGTAGTGATCAAGGGTGAGACTCTTTAGAGGATTATCTCTTTTCTAAGAGATGTATCTTTTCACTTGGATATGAAGATATAAAAAGAAAAAAAGAATTTGTGGAGAGAAGAATGAAGCGAGGTGTGAGACAATTATAAAAGAATATACCTTTCAAACTCAAGAAGCTTTGGGTAAAGGACATAATATTATTTTATAGAAGGAAAATTATTGTGAAGGGGAATGAATGTGTGACAAAAGTGTGAGATAGGTGAAAGGTGGGAATATTAGAAGATAAATCTTATATGCCAACATGTATGTGCATATTTGACAAGACTCAAAAAGAAACACAAGAGTAGAATTAAAGAGGATTTATGAGTAGACTTTGCGAAGATTTTATGAGGTGGATTTGAGTAGATTTATGAGGTATATTTAACAAGAGAATTATGATTTGAATTGGAGTATATCTAAAGCATATAGGGTGCATCATCAAAGAGTAGATTGGTGAAAGAGAATAAATGAAGATTCAAGAAGATTATGGCAAATTTGTAGGAATGGTATATGCATATTTGAAAGAAGAATTTATGATATACTTGTGAAAAAGAGTGCATGCATATTTGAGAAGGATATTTATTATGACAATTTATGAAGAACACATCATTTACAATATGAATTTGAGAAAAAAAAAATCAGATGTCTGTAAACCATTGAAGAGGCAACATTCAGGGTAGAACTTTGTTTTGGAAGTTGGTGCTTCCTTAAGGAGAGACTAGTGTCTCTCTCTAAGTTGGTTCTTAGCTGAGAGGGTTGGTGCTTCTAGCAGGTTGGTGCCTAAAAATTGAGGTTGGCATATCTTGTGGATTGGTGCCTACAAAGTTGTCAGAAGATTTTATATATAATTAATAATGTTTTGTGGTTTTCTCCCGTAAGAATTTCTATGTAAATCTTGGTGTTCTTGTGTTCTTAATTGTCAAGATCTTATATAGCTATTACTATTGTGATGGTTGATTGATGCAAGAGCATCTAGATCCATAAACGATCAACATCAAGAAAAATATCTTCAGTTTGATTCTGTTTTGGTTTTGGTTCTCTTTTCAAAAGTTGAATATACGCATTTCATCTTTTGATCAATTTCTTTGTATGATGAAGTGCCAATTTATCAAATTTAAATCTTCTTATGAGAACTAAACATTGGAAAAGTCGTGATTAAGAAAATTACGAAGACTAAAACAATGGGGGAGATTGAACAGTTATAAAGTGAATGTGAAGAGACATGACAAGTTGCACGAAGGGTCACGAGGGCAGAATGTGAAGGGGCATCGAAAACCAAATAATAAAGGCTAGATTTGGAGAAGTAGAAAGAGAAGTTGGGTGAGAAGGAGGCCCACGCCATGGCTAAAGGCAGATTAACACCTTCAAATTTATTGGTTCAATATTGATGAGACATGGCGGAGGGATAATGATGTAAATGCAGTGTGAGGATGCATCAAGGAGAATGCTAACAGGGGCATGATCTATGCATAAGGAAGATGTGTAGCCATTTTGAAGGGAGACCAAGAGTAGTGAAAGGGTGTGATAAGCATAGAAGGAAGCCGAGCGATTAATGAGATATCATCTTCTTAATCAAAACGCAGACATGGATGGTAGAGGTCGGTTGTATTCCAAGTAGGGGGGTCAAGCCATAACTAGTAGCTTAATTGAATGGAAATTTAAGCGTATGCAAACCACTAAATCCCAGGCTGCATGACAAGGAAGAAAGACTTATGTGTGCAGATATAGGGAGAAGAAATTACAGTGTGGGAAGGGCGAAACGACTTTCTTGATACACAGGAATAGAATTAAGAGACAGATTACAGGTATCTGAAGATGTCGTGTTTTGAGAAGATTGTATGTTAGAATGAAACGTAGATAATTTGTGTGAGGCATAGTGAACCTGCTAACAGGTGGGCACATCGACTATGGAGAGCCAAGGAAAGTCATCGTTGTAGTATGATCGGAGAGCATGAAAATCAGCGTAAGCTAAGGAAAATTTGCATAGTAGATTGTGAATGACAAGTAGAAGGTGACATAGATAAAAGAGAAATGTTGTGGCTGAAGGGAAATGAAAAAGGAAAACAATTTGAAAATAACAGTGCAGATACAAGAGAAAAGGCAGAGACGCATGGAGATTGATGTGTTTAAGAGCAACAATAAAGTGAATAACCAGCACATATGAAAGGAAGGTGTAGTACAGATTAGAAGAATGTAGGGAGGCATAGGTATGCCTTGAGTGTGAAAAGAGGTCAAGCCCAGGAATTGGGTATAACTAAACCTGTGAGAGATTGGTTTTCTCTCTTTATCTTTGATTAAGTTTAAATTGAAAAAGTAAAGATCATTGTTATACTGATTCACCCCTCTCTTAGAATAATTGTGTGCACATCAATTAGTGTAACAAGGAAAGGGTTATGACAATACCTTTCAAATTTTTAGTACAAAAATGAATAAGAGTGAGGAATTAGATTTCTCCAATCTGATAAACCAAGTTACAATGACTCTCCAATAATGATCTACTTAATAGGTCAATGTTGAACTCACAACCAACCTAGCTGTAAGTTCCTTTATCTTCTTGTTGAAACCTCATTATTTATTAACTTAGCACATTATCTCCAAGAACAGGAGATTTTTAGCTTTACCCAATTTTAAAACAGGTGTACAATTGATCATATCATGCTAGTCAAACTCCAATACAACATAAAAATAGTAATAAGCTAACAAGAAGAAATATCACACCACTCATCAATTAGATTATCAAAAATCATTAACAATGCTTCAACTCTAGAATTAGAAACTTACCATCAAATCATGATCTACATATCCTTAGAATACATATTTTCTACTAAAAAGATTGTACATCCTAAATGAACATGTTCTCTCTCATGAAAACCTATATAATGCAAAATAACTAAATTGCAATCAAGAATCTACCTTGGCCCAATAATATCCATATTTAAATAAGGAGATCATTTGTCAAATAGATAAATTAAAACTAACACCTCAACAAAGATTCCAAGAGTCTTCCATGGTACCAAGATTTCAAAATTTCAAAATCATATGAAGATAACCATATATTGTCAATAAAACTCAATATATCAAATAAATCTCACTACATACAAGAAATAAGATTATAAATCTCTTCCATGACACCAAAAACTTTTATAGAAGATCATCCATCAATGAGTGATGAATCCCCATCACTATTAAAGGTCTCACTAAATTGTTATACTAACTACACATGACATCATGATAAACATACCCTAAACAAATACCACCCAAGGTCCAAAAAAACTCAACTATAACACCAAAACCTCTAGAGGATAAATTATAACCAATGTATCCAAATGAATAAAATCAACTACCACTTCCATTTAGGAATCAATTTGATGCTAGCAAGAATGCATCTACATAAAAAATATATTGTGCCAAAGATCTATCATATATTGAACCTCCATGAAACCATGATCACCATCCATTGTACCTACATAGATAACCATGTCATGTCAAAGATCTAGGTAGACATAGAACTTTCGTGACATGATTATCAACATTGAATGTACCTACATAAGTAACCGTGTTATCCTAAATATACAAGCATAAAAGTAATCTTCATGATACCATGATCACCACCTAATATATCTACATTAATAATGATGTCATGTAAAATGTGCATGCATACAAGGAATCTCAATGACACAATGATCACTACCTGATTGAATCTCACATTTATACCAAAGTCAACCACCATAGGTCCTAAAAATTTTTTATGTCAAGTAATACCATCTCTCTACCTCATATTTGAAATCAAATTGATGAATCAGGTGACCAAACTAGGGCAACCTAATAGAATATACATAAAAATTAAATATATATGGGTAAATATGGCCACCATTTGAGTTATCCATGCAACCTATAAGTATAGATAGCCTACAAAAATATATTTTATTTCCATTTTGAGGGAATAGCTATTAAACAGGTGGCAAAACAATTGAGAGGGGGGGTGAATCAGTTGTCACACAAATTCAAACTTAAAACTTTATCACTTATCAAATCTTCAACCACACTATTCTGTTATTAAATATGAGCATGAAACACAAATAATAGAAAGTATATCAACACAATGAACACCAAATTTTTATGTGGAAAATCCAACAAGGGAAAAACCACGGCGAGGATTCACTCACAATATAAAGATTGTAAACTGAATACAAAGGATCACTGCCAAGGGCTCACTGCTCAAAAGAGGACTCACTGTCCAAGTACAAAGGCTTACTACGTACAAAAGACTCACTGTCCAATAGGGAGGCTCACTTCCTACAGATACAAAAGAGAACAAAAGATCCACCACATCAATTAAAGCACATTCATACTAGGATTATAGAAACGTTCAGTTCACTGTGTTCAGCACATTGAAAAACTGCTATCACATCTCACACACTTCTGTTCTTATGATTTGTGGCACACTTTTGTCACTTGCATCACTCTTTCATACAATTCTTCACAATTCACCTTGCTTTTATACTATTCTCAACCTTAGAAAAAATTACCAAGGTCAGCCACAATACATCATTTCATAAATTCAAATTAGGTCAGCAACTCAAAATTCCTGCGGTGGAAAGGAATAAGAGTGGACCAATAAAAACATAAAAATAATATTCTTGAATCTTCTACATGCTTCCTCAATTAAATTTTATTCTTTGAATGAAGTGTAAACACTAGGTCAGCCAAACCTAATGAAAACACAAATTATCAATGATGCACATGCTTCCTAACAAGAAAATGGCATGTGGATGATGCAACGTGCTTCATTATGCACAAGAATACATCTCAAAATCTTCCAGATGTACATCTGCAAAAAAAACAAAGGCTTCAGTCACTGAATTTCTTTCACCAGTCTATCCGGTCTATGTAGACACAGAGAGAAATACTAAAACATGATTTCTGAATCACCAAAATCCAAACCTCTTTGCCAGAGTATAGGAAAGAACTTCACAAGACATATACCAAATCCACATGATCTGAAACAAAATAGTGGAGGAGTGTAGAGAAAACATATTTCTCCCAGTCCACAGAAAACTGACACTACGAGTAGAACACATATACCGGTGGACACAACTTCTACGTACCATCTCACCAAAAATTGAAACTCAAACTATATCATCATCAAATAATGATCAACATGCCTTCAGATCTGCACAGGTATAGGATCACCACAAGAGAAATGTTGAGCACATACCTGAGCACAATCTGAACACTTCCAACACTCTGATTTATCTTCTTCATTAATTTTCTCAAAAAAACTTGGAAACTCATCATACCAACATATCTACAACACCATAAAGGTTGCTCCATGTACTCACAACATCTCACTAGCATCTCAACCATACATGTACAATCTGCAACATACTGAACAATGTTGGCATTAATGACAACACCACCATACAAGCTCATACTTGCAACAATAGCACTATATTACTATGAAACCATAGAACATAAAAGAAGGTCTAAGAATAATATTCATTGGTTAAAAAAGAAATAAAAAATAAGTCATTCATCATAGCTGATATTTGAACTTGGCCAAAAAATTTCTATTTTCTTTGGGTCCATTGAAAGAAAAATTAATGTTTGGATGAGGACTTATAAATTTATCAATAACAAAATCATTCATCGTTAAGCATAACCTTTATACAATTAAATAAAGTATCCTAAGGGAAAATCCCTTGTCATTCCCATTATTCTTCTTTATTTATTAATATGTTTAAGAAATAAATCAACTCTTTACATACATGCATGCTAATTATGCGAATGAATTCAATTAATAAATAGTTAAGTTAGATAAAATGAGTTGGCATAAAAAATTTAGATTATAAAATCAAATATGTGAACTAAATAATTAAATATATTATTTAGTTAAAAAATTATGATGTAAAATTGAGTTAGGGTTGATAACTAGAAGTACCTAAATTAAATCTAAGAATTAAATATGATATATAGTATAAATTTTAATGATGAAGTGTTCCAATGGTTGAAGTTCAACTATTTTCATTATGATATAATTTAGGTTGATTTGGGTGAAGATCTCAAATTATGTCTAGATTACTACACTTCCATTTTGGATCATCTACAAAACTATGACCCTAATCATATGAAGTGAAGACTTGAATAGAAAAAATGTGCTTTGTTGGATTTCACTTACCTCCATTTTTTATGTATGAGTGTACACAAAGACATGAAATGTTTAGAAACATAAATAGGCAATTTATGAAATTAGTAGGATCAATTTCTTCTTTGTTAGACCCTTAGCATATTAACTTTATGCATATGAGGGAGATATTAAAGCCATTAGGCAATCTTGTAATGACATTGAGATATTGCTATAACTAGATAAATATATACTAGCTTCTTCTTTAATATCTTAGATCTATATTTTATTTTCAAACTATGATGCCAGTTCAATGAATGATTGAATGTCTCTATATAAAAAAATCAAGCCTATAAATTAAAAGAAAAAACATACACTAGGTTAGGTCACACAAATTAATGAAGTGGTTAGGGTATGTGCAAGATCATGATGGGCCAAAAAGTGGTGATATGATGGGTATGCGTAGGGTATATGGCTGATGACTTTTTTTTAACCAAAATTAATGAAATGAAAAAGGGGTTTTAAAGGAGATTCTCAACTTTCCACCAATATAAATTATGCTTTATTTTCAATTTAATAAATAATTATTATTCATTTTCTATTTGAATTATGACTAAAGTCCTGATTGATAGGTTGATTGAAAAACATCTATAGCTTTCAAACAGTATCACATTTTTTGAATATGAAACATGTGTCACATTCTATGCTTTTCATACTATAGGATTAAAAAAAATGAATTTCATGAATTTTTTACGAAGTTAAGGTGGTCATACATATAGGTTTTTATATTTTTTAAAAGTTGTAATAAAAAAATCATAATTAATTATTTAACTGGAAAAAAATTACTAAAAAATATGCATCACATCGGGACATGAGTCCTCTACTTATATCTAAAATATTATAAAAAATATTATCATTAAATATTATGGTTAGGGTGGTTAGACAGACATTTGCTTCTTATTTTTTCCCTGAAATTTAAGTACTACTACATTCAAATTTCAAAATTTCATCGAATAGATTTTTTTCTTTTAAATAAACCTAGTAATTTAGAAACTACATTCAATTTTCTACAAATTCTATTCTTGTAACATATTTTTGAAATAATATAGATAACTTATTCATTTTTTTATGTCAAGTTGCCTAACTCTGATTTTTTCACTACTTAAGGGCCTATTTTTTCCATGATGATCCTACACATACCCATAACAAGGTGGGAATTATAATTTTAAAATCAAGAAGTTCAATATTAGAATGGTGACTGTAAAAGTGACTTGAAACAAGTCCATAGTTCTAGATCGAATCCACAATGGAAAATAATGGGCATGGGGATTATGATTGAAAGTTTAGAGATTATTGATAATGAGACCGAAATCTAGTATTGTGATGAACTAAACTCATATAGGGTTATGCCATATATAGAGTAATTATTATATTTAGAACACTCTATGAAAAGTAGGATAAATACATAAGGGAATAGTTCATTTTTATGCATGTTTTTACCATTACAATAACCATTACAATGGTATGCATTGAATATTAGTTGGACAATAGAATACACTTGATTCTAGAATAGGTACTACTTTTATTTACACTTAGTTAAGGATCTAAATGGTAACTTTTAAAAGTATTAGAGAGAATGTTTAGTTAGGAGAATAAATATTTGGGCATTTATTAGTTGGTATATATAAAATGTATAAATTATTGATTTCTTTTCAATATAGAGTTAAGAATAGATTTTTTGGAGAAAATAGGAAAATCATGTAATAATTATTTAATCATTCCTTTTACTTTATTCACTTAACCTAAACTTAGAAATTTATTTTATTATTAGGTTAAGATAATTTTAGGCCATGTTGTCTCATGGCATAGGATGAGGAAACTTGCTATAATTTAATCTTATCCATGCCTAGGGTTTCATTTATGGTTTTTTTTTCTTTTATATAATCATTCATTCATTGTAATCACTTATCTAATTATTTTCATATAGGTTTATTTTATCAATCAATACATAATCCATTGTGCTTTTTCGCATGAGATCTCTTCTCATGGTATTATAGAAAATCAATCTCTTCCCTCAATGTGAGTCATTTTGGTTTCAAGTGATTTTTGGGAGTTGTGGGGTTCACCATCAACTCCAAATTAGAATAAAATAATTCTACTATGACATTATGTCCATTCTTTTAGAGATCTAGCCTTGAGGGAAAATTGAATCTTCTTGGAGTGAATCAGGAATCATCGTTGAGTACAAAACATTCAAAAACACTAAGATTGCTTGTCTAAACATCAAAATCAGAGCACTTAACAAAAATATTTTTTCTTTAAGGGTGTAAAATTCAAGGCAAATAATTTCATATGATAGTATGAACCCATACAAGCTATATTTCCTTGCATCAAAGTTTATGCTCTTTCTACGACTATGTTAGCCTAGTAGGCAAGGTTTTAAAAAAAATGTTATTGATTTTATTTTTCTAAAAAGAAAAGAAAAACAAGAAATAATTTTCACACATGGTTTTGGGCTCATGTAGACATCAAATTTATGATCTTTTGTAACTTTTTTATAGCTTGGTGCTACTATTCGATGGCTGACAATTATCAATAGCCATTCAAAAATCAGCTAACAACCTTTATTAAAATTGATCACAAGGAGCATAGGAGAATTTTCTTTCCCATCCACATATTTAAGACCATCACTAAATTTTTGGTCACCTCAAAAGAATTTTGATATACAAGGAAATATTTTGGGCATTGATTGGTATATTACTTTGTTGATATTATGTTGACATCAACTTGACATCACCTAGTACTATGTAGGACCCCTACTACCCTAATTTATATAAGGGGAAACATTTTTTTCTTTTTGGCATAGCTTGGGCATACAATGTTAAAATCAAGAAAATGATATGGGTAAGTGTACAAAGATGGAGGTAATAAATAGGTATTAAGTGGCCACTTTTTTTTTTCTAAAATCAAGAAATATTGGCCTTTGATGAAAATTTGAGGATAGTTGCTCTCAAAATTTTAAGATACAAAAAAGTAAGTCATAGTGTTCTAAATCTACTTTCTAAACTACTATTTTCTAGAAAATGGTAGAGATTACGGGACCGTTCAAAAAGGGGGACCACACAAATTGGTCCTATTTTTATAAAAAAAAAAAACCACAACATAGCGTTTTTTGTGCTCCCCCCAAAAAATTTTAACCATTTTTTAGTATTTTTAAAATCACTTTAGTGAGAAATTGGGTAATAACATGTAGTTTATCCCTACACAACATAGCATTTTTTGTGCTCCCCCTAAAAAATGTTAACCATTTTTCAGTATTTTTAAAATCACTTTAATGAGAAATTGGGTAATAACATGTAGCTTATCCCTAATTTTTTTGATAATTTTTTAATGAATATATAACTTTTTACTAATTTTCAAAATGGACACATCCTAAAAAACTAAAATTTGACTGTGCTCCCCCTTAAATTTTTTGAAAACTATTTTTTTATTTAAATATGTGTAGAATGAAGTACAATTTATAAAAGAGAAATTTATTTGAATGAAAGGTTAAAAATAAAGTAAAAATAACAAACATTATTTTTTGACAAAAAATGGATACACCAACAAAAGAAATTAAAGATGAAAGCCTTAACTTAGTCAAATTGGAAAAAAATTATATTGATAGATAGCTAAGAGAGAGCTTAACATTAGTTAGGTGTTTGTTTTACTCAACCTTGAAACACATTAAAACCTGATGGGAGCACAAATGAGATTATGAGAATTTTTGTAGAATAACGAAAAAACACATTTTTAGGTGTTGGAAAGGAAATTGAAACCTTTTTGTTTGAAATACATAGAAAATCCTAGCCAAAGGCTTAGGAATTCCCAAAGTAGGCTAAAATGCAAGCACATTATAATGTGCTTGCATTATTTGAATGCATTCACAAAAAATGAGTATATTATAAAGCACTCACATTATTTGAATGCATTCACATAACACAAGTGTATTATAATGAACTCATGTTATGTGAATGATTTCACAAAATGGGACTGTGTTATACTGTGCTCACATTTTATTCCGCATTGAGAAAAAATCTATTTTTTCCTCTTTCTTTTCCTTATCTTTTAGTTCAACTATATACGTGAAATAAACATTTAAGTTGACATTTACATATCGAAATTTACTTTCTTATACTTTAATTTATATTTCATGGATATGGTTTCAAGATGTTTGATAGTGGTTATAGATCTATAGGAGTTATATAATGAAATTTTTGTTAGGAAGCTAAGGTAGCAGAGCAAATTCCTACACTAATATTGAGACGATAATAATGCAAGATTTTTACTGATCTTTCAACACTTACAATAACATAAACACAAAAAAATATAAATATCAGGCATACCACAACACAATGATTTACATGGGTAAAACCCTTTCAGGAGAAAATCCCCACACTCCAAAAGTCACCCAATATATTGTTTATAAATTAGAAAATACTTGCAAAGCAAGCTTCTCACAAGAGTATCACCACCAAATATTTGGAGATAATATGACCACTATCAAACTCTCAAAATACATCACGATCTCACATAGTACAACACCATCATAAAATAGGGTTACACTCTAAGGCAAGATAGGACAACAAAATATATACCACTAGATCTAAAACCTAATAATGAACGATCTAGATTTATAATATATCATTATTTAATGCATGTGATCTATTTAAGAGTTTTTGTTAACATGCTCACATTATGATCCCACACTCCCAATGTATACACATCAATTTAACTTGGATATATATATATATATCCTATCAACAATAAACCTTGTATAATTTCACGATTTAGACATAATTTTTCAAGAAATCTCCCACTTTTCAAACACCTTTCAAGAGCAATGGGAGGGGGTAAACATTGTCTCTTAATTGCTAGGGGTTGAAAGGCCCATAGTCTCTAAGAACCATGTATACTTCTTTGTGCTCAAATTCTTATTTGATGAATCAACAACATTCATTAAAGTATCTACCTTAACTAGCTTCACCTTGCCATCTTCGAGCATATCTCTGACAAAATGATACTGTGTACATCAATGTGCTTGGTCCTGAAATGAAATTTTAGGTTTTTAGCTAGACATATTGCACTCTGACTATCATAATAAATTGTAAGTTCATCTTGTTTTACTACAATATATGAATACAAACTCTTAAGCCAAATGGATTATTTACAAACATGATTAGCTGCCATATATTTAGCTTCAATAGTGGAAAAAGTAACCACAACCTGTTGCTTACTCATCTAACTAATTACACCACAAAATAAAGTAAAAACATAAGTGCTTGATGTATTAAAAAACTAGGCCTCATTCACATAGTCCAAACAATCTAAAAATTCAACTTATAATGGTTTGAAACAACACAAAAAACAAAAAGAAGTATTCTTCTTTATTTTATTCAAAATATCCTTCATTTACATAACAATAAAGAACTTTTTAAAATACATTGTTTTTTAGCCATATGGGCTGATAAAGAACATTACAAATCTTATATGAAACTAAAATATGATAGAAAAATGAAATACAAAATGGATTCCCTTGATCTTTCTCCTTTCATTCAATTCTAGCTCCTTCAACCTCCATTCATCATTAGGAGTCACTGCTACAAGAAAACCATGAAATCATAAATCTTCTTGCTGCTAAAGCACACCTCCAAACCTACAACAAAAATTCCTTCTATCTCTTTCAACCTTGTTTAATCTGAAGCTCTCAAGCTCCCTTCACATGAACTTCACTAGCTCACTATCTCCCAAAGTGTGGAGCTCACTAGCCCCCTAAAATATGGGCTTCTATGCAAATAGAGATATGCAACAATGGACTCTTCAAATCTACTCTTTTATTTGTAAACATCTCCCCATATCACCTAAAAAACCTCCCAAATCCATCTCTTTGAATGAAAAGGTATCATAATATAAAAGTTTTAGAACGAGAAAACCACTATGGTTGACCAAACCACAGGAAAAACACCTCCTTGGAAAAACCACAACCCATTTGGAGAAATAATCATAAAAAAAATTAAATTACTCAATGATCACATGGCTTTCACATAGGCACCTAAACCATGGAGAATCAAAATTGATCAATTATGAAACCTTCTTTGATTCTTGGTAGCTCCAATGACTCCAAATATGGACATGGAACAACATGCAAAGATTGTGGCACAAACATGCAATTGAATGTAAGAAATACAATTCAACATGCAAGCACATGGACTCCAACTATTCACCACCAAGAATGGTATGTCCAAAAGGAGTATTTCCCCAATTATGCCTTAGAAACATTTACCTAAACATATTTCCTCCAAAAATTGCATTTACATATTACCACAAGGGAAAATCACATTATTGCAAATTAAAATGATTGTTTTGCACACACCTTAGCCCTTATTGAAAACAACAAAAAATAGTAGCATTTTGGTGATGCAAGATTTCTAGTAACCCTAGATGCTCCTACATCAAATACATAGGGTACGAAAAAATTTGGTGAATATGGATTCACAAAATGGAGTTGAGTGGTAGTACCGCCTTATTAGATTACAAGCAATACTTACCAAAATGCATCTCTCAATTTAGTACCTACAATTGATTCTTATTTCTCCTCCTCCAACACTTAGCTATAACAAGCAACCTCCTCCTTTGATAACTTTTCACTCTATTATCCTCTCCTCTCATGTACTTGTATCTACCATGTATCATTCTCCTCCTCTTAATAACATACATTCTCCCCTCTAATCTTTTAGGATTCAACTTGCCACAAATCAACCACCAAGTTTCACATACAACATCCTCTACAAAATTTGTATCCAAATATGTATTATCCAAATAAAAATAAAATCTATTGTATCCTTATAAAAATCTACAATTACTACTCCATGGAAATTAAAAATTTCCATCTGTATAATCTCTTTTCTCTGACACCCTCTTCTACTTTTAGCAAATAAGGTATAGAATCATCACAACTAAATTCAAAATTAAAATTTACCTCATTCTTGTTCACTATCCTAATTTTTTTTTCCTCATTATTCATTGCAACACCCATCTTCTCACTTCTAATGACAAGTTATGTAATCTCCTCTTCATGTTTGTACATAATTTTTCCTTCCAACAACTTGGTGATTCTTTCCATCTCTTCTTTCAACAAGAGATCTTACTCTTCCTCACCAAATTTCTCATCAAACTTAGGACCATCTATGTTCACAATTTCTAATTGCAAACATTCTTCATCCACTTCACATATAATGCACTCCATTCACATTTTATTGCTAAAACTTGCACCTCATTATCTTCTCCATTTGTGTGGGTTTCCCCCACGTATTCTTCCTTACATTCAACCCCTACAAAAGGGTTGAAAAACTCTTTCTTTCTGATCTTCTCTTTGTTGTCCTCTTTCAAAATAATGTTCTTCTTCCCATATCTCTCTTCATGTATTCCCACTTTCTCCTTAATCATCTTTTCCAATACTTCTACTTCAACCTGAAGCTTTTCAAATTCTTCATGGTACTGCTGAACAGTCCAGATAACTAAAAGGAGGGGGGTGAATTAGTTATCATAAAATAATTTTCTTGAATTTAATAAACCCAAAGCAAACTTAAATCAATTAGATAATAATGAACATGAAAGCACATAACAACACCATGCACTTGAAGAACACCAGAATTTATGTGGAAATGTGCAAGAAGGGAAAAACCATGGAGAATGCTAATTCTCAATTATAAAAACACCACTTAAGGTGACACTAGGTAAGGTGATTTTTACAAAGGGATCACTACCAAAAGAGAAAGGATCACTACCTATAGAAAAAGACTCACTACAAAAAAAAAAATGCTCACTACTAATAGAAAAATGACTCACTGCCAGAAGAATGATGAAAGGGAATCCACTACTGAATAACTATCACCAATAATGACACTAGATAGGATCACACTGCTTGTTGCATCTAGTTAGATACTTTCATATACTTCACGATGTCTAGATTTTTTCATTCATCACACTTGCTTTCATCGAACAGAATCAACTTTTACTTATACCATTCCATGCTTCCATAAACTCCTAAGTGAGCCAAACACAATGTCTTTATAATATTCTAAGTCATCCAAACACAATTTGGATTAGGTCACCACACAACATTCCCGTAGTGGCGAGGAATGAAACATGGACCACATAGAACCTCCTCACTCAAATCAACATGCTACATTTTCACCATGATATCTAGAAATAGAATATACATGTTACAATGCAAATAATGTTCTGGGGCACATCAGTCAATTTCCAGATTGGTCCACACCCATAAGAGTGTGTCTCATTGTGTTCCAAAATTAATGGGACCAGGACTAGCACGACCAAAGATAGATCATCACAGCACAACATTTGGGGCATGCTAATCCGAATCACCAAAGCATCATAATCAATCAGCCAAGATATGTTGACAAATTAGTGATAACCATTAATGACAATCAATAGCATCACATTCCAACAATATCCCCCTTTGTCATTGATGGCAACATCTATCAATAACAAACCAAATAACTCAAAATTTAGCATCAACAACATCAAGGACCTTCTTTTCTTCTCCCCCTTTGACATCAAGGACAAATGCAAAAAACTCAACCTAAAAAACTTACTCCTCTCCCCCTATGAGGAAGCCTCCCATCATTGATCTAGATAAGAGTAGAATATAATACCCTGAACCAATGCACACCCTGGTGCACATTATTGTAGAATAGAAGGGAGCAGAACCCCTAACTTTTGCCAGAGATACTCAAAAGTATCTTTGTTCAATGGTTTTGTAAAAATGTCTACAATATGCTCTTTTGTAGGTACATATTCAATTTGTACCTCATTTTTCAAAACCTTTTCTCTCAAAAAATGATATTTAATGGATATATGTTTCATTCTAGAGTGTTGTATCAGATTCTTGGAAATGTTGATTGCATTGGTATGATCACACATAATTGAGATCAGTTCATCAAGTGATATTCCAATGTCCTTTAGCATTTTTTTCATCCACGATACCTAAGTGGAACATGAGGATGTTGCAATGTATTCAACTTTAGTAGTAGATAAAGATACATAATCTTGTTTCTTACTTGACCAAGCAACCAACTGAGAGCCAAGGAAATAAGCTCCACCACTTGTGCTTCACCTGTTATCAACACATATGGCTCAATCAACATCAGTATAAGTTGTCAAAGTGAATTTTGAGTCCTTTGGATACCATAACCCCATATCTTTTGTACCCTTCAAATATCTAGGATAGTTTTTATTGACACATGTGATTCTTTTGGTTCTTGTTGAAATCTAGCTTCTAAAAAAATAACATACATAATGTCTAGTTTGGTAGCAGTGAAATACAACAATCTTCCAATCATTGACCTATACATACTTGCATTAGCTTTAGGTGAATCATCTTTTGTTGTCAACTTGCAACCAGTAATAATAGGTGTACAAACTGATTTGGAGTTCTCCAACCCAAAATTCTTCAATATTTCTTTGGTATACTTGGACTAAGAAATGAAAATTCCTTTGCTGTTTTGATTTACTTGTAGTCCAAGGAATAAATTTAACTCACCTATCATAGACATTTCAAATTCCTTCTACATTTCATCTACAAATTTTCTGCACATATCATCATTTCCTCCAAAAATTATGTCATCAACATAGACCACAACAATCAACATTTGATTTGAGTGAATTCTGTAGTATAAATTACTATCAGTAGATCCCTTTTGAAATTTGTTGAAAGGTGCAAGAAAAATGAGAGGGGGGGTGAATCAGTTGTCACCAAACTCAATCACAAATCTCAACAGTTATCAACTTCACAACCACTTTAATATGTTACTAAGTATGAACATGAGGGTATGTGCAGGATCATGATTGGCCAAAAAGTGGCTATATGATGGGTATGTGTAGGGTATGTGGCTAATGACTTTTTTTACCCAGAATTGATGAAATGGAAAAGGTTTTTAAAGGAAATTCTCAGCTTTCTACCAATATAAATTATGTGTTACCTTGAATTTAATAAATAATTATTATTCATTTTCTATTTGAATTATGACTAAAGTCTTGGTTGATAGGCTGATTGAAAAACATCTATAGCTTTTAAACAGTATCACATTTTTTGAATCTGACACATGCATCACATTCTATGCTTCACATACTATAGGATTAAAAAAAATTGAATTTCATGAACTTTTGACCAAGTTAAGGTGGTCAGACATACAAATTTTTATATTTATTAAAATTTGTAATAAAAAATTCATAATTAATTATGTACCTAGAAAAAAGTTACAAAAAATTATGCATCACATTGAGACATGATTCCTCTACTTATATCTTAAATATTATAAAAAATACTATCATTTTATTGTGGTTAGGGTGGTCAAACATACACCTACTTGTTTTTTTCCATCAAATTTAAGTACTACTACATTGAAATTTCAAATTTTCACCAAATAGATTTTTTTTTAGATAAACCTAGTAGTTTAGAAACTACATTCCATTTACTACAGATTCTATTCTTACATATTTTTGAAACAATATAGATAACTTATTCAAATTTTTATGTCAAGTTGTCTAACTCTATTTTTTTTGAATTTTTCACCACCTAAGGGCCTATTTTTTCCATGATGATCCTACACATACCCATGAAATGTAGATAAAATAAAGCAATATCAATACAAGAGACACCAAATTTATGTGGAAAACCTAATAAGGGAAAAACCATGGCGAGCATTAACTCACAATATAAAGTAATTCCAAAACCAAATACAAAGAGGCTCACTACCAAAGGGTCATTTCCCAAAATACAAGGCTCACTTCCTATAGAAAGGACACATTTTTCAACAAGGAGGATCACTTCCTACATATATAAAAGATAATAGAAAAGATCCACCACAACAAGTTACACACATCTGCAACATTGATCAAAAGATTGCGAACACCATCAACTCATTGCTTTCAGGCATCTAACACATTAAAGTACTACTGCCTCAACTCTTTCTCGCACAACTCTTCTTCATAAACTTGTGGCTCATCTAATTGATACAATTCATAAGAACTCAACTTGTATTTATACCATCTTCAACCTTAGAAACTTTCTCCAAGGTTAGCTTTACACGCTTCATTTTACAAATTCAAATTAGGTCAACAACTCAACATTCTAGTGCTAGAAGAGAATGAGAGTAAACCAAACCAACACTTAACCAAGACCCAAAAAAATGTCTCGGATCAATCACATGCTTCCTTAATTAATACTTAATCCTTCACATGAAGTGTAAACACTAGGTCAGCCAAACCTAATGAAAACACAAATGAAGATAACATGTAGACCACATAACATGCTTCACCATGCATGAGAACATATCTTAGATACCTTCATATTCATCTGCAACAAGTGCAACAATCTTCTTATACAAAACAATTCCCATAAATCCATCTAGACCACACAGATACACACAACCCTAAAACTCATCTTTCAAAGCACCAAACCATGAATACCTTCTCCAAAACATAGAAAACATCATTAAAAGCCTTCTATCATATCCACAAGACCTTAAACAAACCAACAGAGGACTGTGGAGTAGAAAAATTTCTCCTAGTCACAAGCAAACAACTCTGCCAAACCATTTCACACACTAGTGAACACAACTTTCAGTCTCTATCAAACCAGAAACTATAATCTAGGAAATGTCACCAACAGATACTCATAAACAACACTTCAAATCTGTATAATCATAGGATCAACAAAGAAGAAATGTGGAGCACAAACTGGAGCTCATTCTGAATATACACACAACTCTTACTTCACTCTTTCTCAAAAGTACTTGGAAACTCAACACATTAGCACACCTGCAACACCATAAAGATAGCTTTATGTATTCATAACATCCCAATATCATCTCAACTATACATGCACAACCTACAACATCCTATACTATATTGAAATCAATGATAACATCAATGACAACATCACCAAACTTGCTCATGCTTGCAACAAAATTCTTGTCCAATCAGATACTTATCTAATCTACCATGCTAGGTTCTAGGTGCCTACTTCAATCCATATAAATATTTCTTCAACCTACAAACAAAATTTGGGTCACTTATAGACTTGAATCTCTCTAGTTTCTCAATGTAGACTTCTTTCTTTAGTTCTCCATTCAAGAATGCAGATTTTACATCCATTTGATAGACTTTGAAATCCTTAAAAGCTGCAAAAGCTAAGAATATCCAGATCACTTCCATCCAGGCAATAGAGGCATATGTCTCTTCAAAATCAATACCTTTGACCTAAGTGTAACCTTTGCAAACAAATCTTACCTTTTTTCTCATTACCTTTCCATTTTTGTCCAACTTTTTCTGGAATACCCACTTTGTTCCAATTACATTTTAGCCTGTCGATCTGGGCACAAGTTCTAGAGTCTTATTTTTCTCTATTTAATCAAGCTCTTATTTCATTTCCTTCACCCAATTTTGATCATTGTATGCTTCTTCCATAGTCTTTGTCTTAGTTTCCAAGAGTAGACACAATAATTCTTTCTCTTGAGTTGTTTTGCTTCTTGTGATGATTCCCTTATTCTTATCTCCGTTAGTCTAGTTTTTTGAGTGGTTTTTCTGTACATACTTTGGGGTTTTATTTATAGTTTCTAGAGACTCCTCTGTCTCTTCTTCTTTCTTATCCTTTTATCCTTTGTCATCATTTAATTCATATTCAATATGCTTGTCAATATTTCTCTAAATATCTTCATCTACTTTCACATTCACAATTTCAACTATCTTGTTATGTTTCTTTTTGTAACACTAGTATACTTTGCTTCTTGTAGAGTAACCAAAAAATATGCCTTCATCTGCTCTACTGTGAAACTTTCTAAGATTTTCCTCATCTCTCTAGATGTAGCATTTGCTTCCAAATTTTTTGAAGTATTTTATTGTGGGAGTTATTCCATGCCATAGCTCATATGATTTCTTTCCATATTTCCTTTGGAACAATATTTTGTTAAGAGTATAAACTGATGTGTGTATCACTTCTCTCCAGTACACCTATGGTAAACCTGCTTCATTGATCATTGTTCTAGCTACTTCTTGAACTTTCTAGTTCATTCTCTCCACTACATCATTCTACTGAGGTGTTCTAGGGCTAGATAGCTATCTGTTAATGCCATTTTTTTTGAAGAATTTGTTGGATTCATTAGAAGTAAAATCTCCTCCTCTATCAGATCTTAAAAAATTGATTCTTCTATCAACTTCATTCTCAAATCTTTCCTTGAAAATATTGAACTTTTCTAAAGCCTCTTATTTTCTCTTAAAAATGCAACTCAAGTTAATTTGGAATAATCATCTATTAAAACCATGAAATATCTCTCACCTTGTAGGCTTCTTGTTTTGGTAGGACCACATAGGTCAATCTGTACAAGGTCCAAGAAATTGGTAGATGATTCTTCTTTTCTTTGGAATGTTTCTCTGGTTTTCTTTCCTTCTTGAAATCCCTTGCAAATAGTGTTGTCTAGTTTGTTCAGTCTTGGAAAATCTCTGATTGCTCTTGTTGAACTTATCCTTACCAAATTTTCAAAATTGATGTGACACATCCTCCGGTGCCAGAGCTAGTTGTCATTAGACTAAGAAAGTAAGCATCTTCTTGTAGCTCCTTCCAATTGATACATATTACCACATGTTTTTTTTCTAGCTACAATAACAGTTCCAGATCTCTTCCAGATCTCACAACCATCGTCATTAAACACCACATTATAGCCATTTTCACACATCTATCCGACACTCAGAAGATTATGTTATAAACCCTTCACATAGTAAACATTGTCAGTGTTATGTTTTCCATCAAAGGTAATAGTACCAATTCCAACAATTTGTGATTTTTTATCATCTCCAAATCTAATAGAATCTCCATCATATTTCTCAAGCTTTACAAACTTACTTTTATCACTGGTCATATGATTCAAACATCCATTGTTAATCAGCCATTCATCTATGTTTATTTTAACAAATAATTCAGCTTTAGTGTTATCATTAGATGTCAGAAAAATATTAGAGATATCAAATCTAGGTTCATCCTTTTCCACCAAAAGAAAAAAATCCTCATGATCTGATTCATCATCTAAAATCCTGACATTCTCATTAACATAATAGGCATTCTTATTGATCTTTTAAAACTTTTTCCTTATTCCTTTTTTTGGACACTTAGTTGCTAAATGACCAATCTTTCCACATCTAAAACATTTAAGAGGCAACATACCTTTGTACTTTCCAATACCTTTCTTTAGTTTCCTTATGAAGTTTGTTTCCAAATCATTAGAACTTTCATCATCTGGATCTTCTTCTATTTTTGTGGCTTTGAATGCTATTTCAAATTTCTCCATTTCTGTTCAAAACTTCCTCATCTCAAATGTGATCAATGTGCCAAACAATTACTCTCTGGTGAGTTTTTTTCAGATCATAAACTTCCTTAGTGGCTAACATCTTGTCACTATAGCTCTCTGGTAGGGTCATCAAAATCTTCTCCATTACATCTTCATCTGTTAGACTTCCTCCTTGATTTTTGACTTCATTTACTACACTTTCAACTATCTAAAAGTAACTTGTTATATCCTCACCTTCTTCCATCCTCAAGTTTTCATATCTGCACTTAGCTGTAAACTTCTTTGATAATTTGACTCTATCATTTCCTTCATATATTTCTTCCAACTTTTCCTAAACTTCATAAGCAATTCTCAATGAAATAACTTTTGTTAACTTAGTCTTAGACAAAGCACTAAAGATTGCATACCTTGCCTTTTCATTCTCTTGATAGGCTAAAATCTCATCTACAAAACTTGGACCAACTATCAATTCAACATATTTTTTCTCAACGGCTTTCCAAGTCTTGTAGCCTAGAAATATTAGGTAATGTCTCATCTGCACTTTCTAGAAACTCTAGTCAGATCCATCAAATACAATAATTTTTAATTTTGTGCCATCATATCTACCCTGAGCTGTTAAGATCTTCTTCTAGGAACCAAAGCTTTGATAGCAGTTGTTGAACAGTCTAGATAACTAAGAGGGGGGTGAATCATTTATCATAAAACAATTTTCTTGACTTTAATTAATCCAAAAAAAATTAAATTAATCAGATAATAATGAACATGAAAGCACATAACAACAACATGCACAAAGAACACCATAATTTATGTGAAAACCCAAGAAGGGAAAAACCATAGAGAATGCTAATTCTCAATTATAAAAAAACTAGTTAAGGTGACACTGGTTAAGGTGATTTTTACAAAGGGATCACTGCCAAAAGAAAAAGGCTCACTGCCTATAGAAAAAGGCTCACTACCAACATAAAAAGGCTCACTGCCAATAGAAAAGGCTCACTACCAGCAGAAAAAAGGCTCACTACTAGAAGAATGATGAAAGGGAATCCACCGGTGAAATAACTACCACCAACAATGAAACTGGATAAAATCTCACTGTCTACTGCCTCTAGTCATATAATTTTGCATACTTCACAATGTCTAGATTTTCACATTCATCACACTTGATTTCATCAAACATAATCAAATTTTGGGTATGTGCAGGATCATGATGGGCCAAAAAGTGGCGATATGATGGGTATGTGGTTGACAACTTTTTTTAAAATTAATGAAACGAAAAGGGTTTTAAAATGAGATTTTCAGCTTTCCACCAATATAAATTATGCTTTACTTTGAATTTAATAAATAGTAATTATTCATTTTCTATTTGAATTAAAACTAAAGTCCTAATTGATAGGCTAATTGAAAAAAATCTATAGCTTTCAAACGGTGTCACATTTTTTAAATCCAAAACATGTGTTACATTCTATGCTTCACATACTATAGAATTAAAAAAAAGAATTGAATTTCATGAAGTTTTAACCAAGTTAAGGTGGTTAGACATACGAGTTTTTATAAATTTTAAAATTTGTAATAAAAATTCATAATTAATTATTTCCATGGAAAAAATTACAAAAATATGCATCACATCTGAACATGAGTCCTCTACTTATATCTAAAATCTTATAAAAAAATATTATCATTTTATTATGGTTAGGGTGGTCAAACATACACCTACTTCTTATTTTTTTCCCTGAAATTTAAGTACTAAGTTGCATTGAAATTTCAAAATTTCACCAAATAGTTTAAAAATAAAATAAAATCTAGTAGTCTAGAAACTACATTCAATTTCCTACAGATTCTATCCTTACATACTTTTGAAATAATATAGATACCTTATTCAAATTTTTATGTCAAGTTGCCTAACTCTGATTTTTCTAAATTTTTTGCCACTTAAGGGCCTCCTTTTTCCATGATGATCCTACACATACCCTTTTACTTAAAACATTCCATGCTTCCATAAACTCTTAGTTGGGTAGACACAATGTCTTCATAATCTTCTAAGTCAACCAAAAAAAATTGAATTAGGTCACCACCAAACATTCCCATGATGGAGAGGAATGAAATGTGGACCACACAGAACCTCCTCACTCAAATCATTACGCTACATTTTCACCATGATATCCGAAAGTAGAATATACATGTTATAATGCAAACAATGTTCGAGGGAACATTAGCCAATTTCCAAATTGGTCTGGACCCAGAAAAGTGTCTCATTATGTTGCAAAATTAAGGGGACTAGGAAAAACATGACCAAAGATAGACCATCAGAGCACAACATTTGGAGCACACTAATATAGATCACCAAAGCATCAGAATCAATGAACCAAGATATGTTGACATCAATGCCAACCATTAATGACAACAATCAACAACATCGTATTCCAATAGGTACTTCCTATTTTTCAAATTTTCCCAATATTGTTCCCAAAAATAAATTTTTATGGGCCTCCTCATGACCCATCCCATCCTCTCTAGTATAGACTACCTCACATTTGGTGATCTATCTACATTCAAATCACGCACACACCACCACAGGTCCTAGTGCAAACTACCTCACATTAATTTTTTTTCCTGCACACTTAGGAACTCTCACTCTAATACCACTGATGAATTAAGAAACCAACCATCATTCCCATACTCACAACAATATGAAAAATCAACTTAGAAATAGTTTGAAACAACACAAAAATATGCTAGTCTTTTTTATTCATTCAAAATCTCCTTTGAAATTACATAACAACAAATAATTTATGAAAATACATTATTTTGCATCCATACAGGCTAATGAAAAACATTACAAATCTAATATGAAACTAAAATATGACAGAAAAAATAAAAGACAAAATGGTTTCCCTCAATCTTTCTTCGTTCACTCAATTCTATCTCCTTCAACCTACATTCATCATTAGGTTCACTGAGCTACAAATAAACCATGAAATAATCAATCTTCTCAGTACTATAGAAAACCTCCAAACCTACAATAAAAAATTATTATTTTTCTCTTTCAAGCTTCTTTCATCTGAAGCTCTCAAGCTCCCTTCACACAAACTTCACTAGCTCACTATCTCCCTAAAACATGGGCCTCTATGCACATAGAAATATGTAATAATGGAGACTTCAAATCCTCTCTTCAATATGATAACATCTACCCATCTCACCTACAAAAACTCCTGAATCCATCTCCCCAAATGACAAGGCATCATAATATAGAAGTTTTAGAATGAGAAAACCACTATGGTTTTCCAAAACCATAAGAAAAACACCTTCATTGGAAAACCCATACCCCATTTGGAGAAATAATCATAAAAATAATAAAATTACTCAATGCTCACATGGACTTCAAATGGGAACCTAAACTATGGCCAATCAAATTTGGTCAATTATGATACCTTCTTTGATTCTCGATAGCTCTGATAGCTCCAAAGACGGACATGCGAAAACATGCAAAGCTTGTGGCAGAAGCATGCAAGGCCTACAATTTAACATGAAATTGCATGCACCCCAAGTGGTCCCCATAAATAATGAGACATCTAAAATGAGTATTTTCCCAATTATGCCTTAGAAACTTTTACCTCAACATATTTTATCTGAAAATTGTATTTACATATCACAACAAGCGAAAATCACATTATTGCAAATTAAACTATTTATTTTTCACACACCTTAGCCCTTATTGAAAACAACAAAAATAAATTATCAATTTTTTTGGTGATGCGAGATTGCTAGTACCCCTAGATGCTCTTGCATCAACACTAGTGGATCGTCTACTATCAATATCACTTGCAAAGTTTGAATCCACATAGCCATGAATATCAAGTGAAATATCATCTTTATTCATATTACTATGATAACATAAGGAATAATCTAAGGTACCATGCAAATATTTGAAGAATCTTTTAAATACGTCCTAATGAAATATTCTAGGATTAGACATATATATAGAAAGAACTTCCATTGCTTGGGAAATGTATGGTCCAATACAAACCATAGCATGCATTAAACTTCCAACTACACTTTGGTAAGACACTTTTCTCATGGCTTCCATCTCTAATGGAAATATTAGACAATCTTAAATAGATAACTTTGTTCCAACTAAAAAGGGAACACACAATGCTCTACAGTCCTACATGTCAAATCTCTATAAAATTGAATTGACATAATTACTTTTTCCAAGCCATAGCTTTCTATTCACTCTATTTCTTTTAATTTCCCTCCCAATAATGTGTCTAGTTGCAATGTGGTCTTTCATTTCAACTTTAGAAGCAAGTTGAGAGTTGAGTTCTAAAATCATACCTTTCCCTTTGTCAATAAATAAAATATCATCAACATATAATGCAATAAATAGGAAATGATCACCATTAATTTTATAATAAACACAATGATCTAATTTAAAACACTCAAATCCCAAACTCAACATATACGTATCAAATTTCTAGTACCACATCCTAGGACTTTATTTAAGGCCATACAAAGATTTCTTCAATTTGTAGACAAATTTACTTTTACCTTTCACCACATAGTGCTTTGGATGTGTCATATAAATATCCTTCTCCAATTCACCATGAAGAAAAAAAAATTTCACATCAATTTTCTCAACCTCTAAATCATAAGAAGCAACAATAGAGAGAAAAAAACTAATGGATGTCATTTTGCAACAAGAGAAAATATCTCACCATAATCAACACCCTCAACTTGAGAGTAACCTTTCACAACCAATCTTACTTTTAACTTCTCAATGCTTCCATCTGAACCAATATTTTTCTTGAACACCCATTTGCAACTAGTAGTTTTTGTCCTTCAGGCAATGGTACAAGATATCATGTATCATTATTTTTCAAAGATGCCACTTCTTGATCCATAATAAGCTTCCAATATTTTGCATCATTCATACCTAATGCCTCTTCTACATATCTAAGTTCATCCATGTTAGTATTCAAAGAAAAAATACATCTCCAATCACGAGGTGAATACCTTTCAAGTGGTTGTCTATGCCTTGTAGACTTATGAACAAGTTTAGTTAGAGGTTCTTTCTCTTCTTCTGAAGATTCAGAGCTAGAGAAGCTCTCCTCAACTTCTTGTCTATCCATGGGCCTCGATTCAACTTTCTTAGGTGTATAAGGAAATTGAATCACATCTTCCAATTTACTTTGTTATGGCTGCAATGTAATAGAAGAAGGCTTAGTTTCTCTAAAAATGACACTTCTACTATATATTACCTTCTATGCAATAGGATTCCAAAGCTTGTATCCTTTCACACCATAATTGTATCTGATAAAAATATATTTCACCACCTTTTTCTCCAACTTCATTTGCTTCTCCTTTGGCACATGTGCATATGCCTCATGACCAAAAACTCTAAGATGTCTTAATGAACCTTCTTGTGACCCGACCATGGCTCTAAAGGAATCTTATCAAGATGAGCTAATGTGGGAGGTATACCTGTTAATTAGGTAACAAGTACTGGTAATAGCTTCAACCCAAAACCTTTGTTGTAGGCCAACATAACTCGACATACTCCTAGCCTTCTTAATTAGTGTCCTATTAATTCTTTCTACAACTCCATTTTTCTGTGGAGAATACAGAGTTGTCTTTTATCTATGAATACCACAATCTTTATAGAATCTATCAAAATCATTACAGAAAAATTCACTACCATTATTAGTCCTTAAACATTTTATTTTATTTCCAATCTATGACTCAACCATTGCTTTAAATTCTTTAAATCAACAGAAAATTGAAAATTTACTCTTTAGAAAGTATACCCATGTCCTACTATAATCATCAATAAATGAAACATAATATATGGATTTATGAATTGAAGAAGCATTTATAGGACCAAACACATCAAAATTAATAAAATCCAATGCACCACAAGATTTATATGAACTCGGGTAAAATTGAACGTTGTTTTTGTTTCGATAAATGCAATGCTCACATAAATCAAATTCAATATTACAATTATACTATAATAGCAAAAATAAGTAACCCTTTTTCACACCTTATTTGGGAATAATCAATATTAAATTAACATAGTTATGCCTTGGTTTAGTGTTGTAATGTGTCCCTCATATTCACATTGAGTACAGGGCCCTTTTGGATAAAATGGACTTAATTGTGCCTTATTTAGGGTGTTGTAAAGTGTTTTCTTACATTTTCACACTAATCTAGGGACTCATTAATTAATTGAGGTTAACTAGAACCTAGATAGCCCCTTAAATTCAAATCCAAGCCTTCTTTATTACATTTTTTTAGGGATAAATCCCAAAACTCATTAATAATGTTGCATAACATCTAATTTGGAAAGGTTTGAGTCCTAGGATAGTGAGTTGGGACCCATTTTCCACCTAGAAAATGGGTCCTCACTATGTCCTCAGACCCCCTTTTCACATGTTATTTCATCTCCCCAAAACTTGGTCCTAGTTAACTGCACTAAGACCCATTCACCCAAGGTGGTGAATGGGTTCTCTTTAACTAGGACAACCCTTTTTGAACTTATTTGTGGTGGGATTTTAGTGGTTTTCAATCCTAGATCTAATGTCATCTTGTGTTATTTGAATTTCGGGATTCAATCTTAAGATAAGCATAAATATAAGGTTATTTTAGATAATTTCAACTAGAAGATTTCAAGCAAGCTAAGAAGTAAGAGAATTTTCATAATATCAAGCATTCATATTCAAGCAAGAGTGAAGTTTTGGGGCATCATCATAAGTCTTCAATCTGATTTTGTGTCAAATATCAAGCATTATTGAAGGATTGATGATAGATTCCTATCAAGAACCATGATGGATTCTAGGTGTTGGGAGATGGACAAGACATACGACCAAGCCTAATGACTTTTTTCCTAAATGATTCCATCTTCTATCATAACTCTATTTGCAACCTAAAGAGAGGTATATTCAAATTTTTGGCTTATTAAAAGGATTTGGGATCTCCTAGAGTAGGTCACTTGCATTATTCATGTTTTATTTTAGGATCCTATTTTAACACATTTGAATAGGATTTCCTTTCCTTGTTAGAAATCTTAATCTTAGGCACACTTAAGGTTAGGATTTCACACACACTTCATTTTTCATATTTTCATTCATAATCAAGGTTTAATTATCGAACTTGGGGTTTGACTGAGGCAAACCCCTATCCACCAACAAGCTTCAAATTTTTTTTTGCAGATTATTAGTAGATTTGGATTCAAAAGTGGGAGTTTCAAGTTATAGGGTGTAGTGGCAAAAAATGTATCCATCTACATTTTCACACTCATTTAGGCCCTCCCTATTAAATTAAGTATAATTTTTCCTTGATTTACTGTTGTAATTTGTTTAAAAAGTTCACATTAAGTCTAGGGCCCTTGTAGACTAAATGAACTTGGTTGTTCCTTATTTAGGTTGTTGTAAAGTGTACATTTACAATTTCACACTAATCTAGGGTTTTTATTTATAATTGGGCTTCTTTATGCCTTATTTGGCCTTATTTTGCATCCACAAGCCTTATTTAATGCATATTTTCAAGATTTTTCCTAACATTTGGCTATGTGCAGGATCATCATGGAAAAAATAGGCCCTTAAGTGGCAAAAAATTTAGAAAAATTAGAGTTAGGAAACTTGACATTAAAAATTGAATAAGTTATCTATATTAATATTTCAAAAATATGTAAGAATAGAATCTATAGCAAATTGAATGTAGTTTCTAAACTACTAGGTTTATTTAAAAAAAATAAAATCTATTTGATGAAAATTTGAAATTTCAATGTAGTAGTACTTAAATTTCAAGGAAAAAATAAGGTGTATGTCCAACCACCCTAACCACAATAAAATAACAATATTTTTTTATAAGATTTTATATATAAGTAGAGGACTCAAGTACCAATGTGATGCATATTTTTTTGTAATTTTTTTCCAAGTAATTAATTAATTATGATTTTTTTATTACAACTTTAAAAAAATATAAAAAATCATATGTCTGACCACCTTAACTTGGTCAAAACTTCATGAAATTCATTTTTTTTTAATCTTATAGTATGTGAAGCATAGAATGTGACACATGTTTCAGATTCAAAAAATGTGATACCGTTGGAAAGCTATAGATTTTTTTCAATAAGCCTATCAATCAAGACTTTAGTCGTAATTCAAATAGATAATGAATAATAATTATTTATTAAATTCAAAGTAAAGCATAAATTATATTGATGGAAAGTTTAGAATATCCTTTAAAAACCCTTTTCATTTCATCAAATTTGGGTAAAAAATAGGTTGTTAGCCACATACCCATCATATCGCCACTTTTTGGCCCATCATGATCCTACACATACCCATTTACCAATATCCAATCATAATTCATGTGTTTTTAGATTGTATGACCCAAATTTAGTGATCTAGGACTCATACACCACCTTGGGCATATGGGTCCCACCTAAGTTTCAAGGCCCCAATTTGGATTTCACATTAATCTAAGCATTTCTTGAAAAATGTGTCCCAAGATTAGCCTAATGGGACTCATACGCCACCACTAGCATATGAGTCCCGCTTAGCATAGACTAAAATTAAATTCAAACTATTGGTGGGATTTTATTCTCCTAGATCTAATGCCGGCTTGTAGTGTTGTAATTTTAGGAAATTTGGCATAAACAAGTATAAATACAAGGTTATTTCACTCATTTTTCACCTAGCAAGTTTACAAGTGACCTAGCAATCTTTATGAGAAAGTGTGACCTAAGAATTCAAGCATTCTAGCAATCAAAGAGTCTACAAGAGTTTTCAAGAGAATTCAAGAGCTGATTATCATGTTTTTTAGAGCATTATTCAACTATCAAGAATCATGTCAAAGTAATCATGCATCATGTTTTTTTAGCTAACATTTGTGATGTAGGGTTTCACGGTTCAAGCAAGCATTCAAGTCAAGATACACATTCATGCTAGCCATTACTTACAAGTTTGTAGCCTTTTGTTCAAGGGTTTGGTGAGTTGCAATATTGCATAATTGTTTATTCATCATTCCTTCTTTCTATTTTATTTCATTTCAAGGTTTGATTATGAAAACATGTTTTGACCAAGGAAAACCCCTTTCTACTAACAAAACAACATTTTCCCCTCTCTTTAGTGTGTGATTTGTAGGTCTAAGTTCAAGATGCATTGAAGAGAAAGATTGGAAGAAGTTGTCAAGTTTGCAAAGTTGCTAAAGTTGTCACCTTTTTTTACAAGATCACTAAAAGACACCAACATAGCAAAATTTAGCATCTCAGATCAAGAAATCAAGATTGAAGGAAGAGTAGAGATAAAAGAGTAGATTCAAACTTTGACCCTCTAAAAAAGATGAATAGGAATAATACACCAGTTCTAGTGTATAAGTATCAGTACAAGGATTTTTCCATATTTTAGGAGTTCTAGATTTGTCACTTCTAAATTTTTGTTCTTTCCCAAAAACCCTAATCTGGGACAAAATCACCTAGCCTAGCATATGAATCCCAGTGAGAATTAGGATCAACATTTTCATCATTTTAGACCTTTTTTGAGCTTTTACAGGTTTCCAGGTGTACCTCTATACTTTCTTAGTTTACTATAATGATTTGCATTCATTTTGGGTCATTTACTTAGGTTTAACACATCATTAAGTTTCATCATTAGGTTTTTCATGTTACTTATCTTTCCAAGCCCTAGCTTGGTGGTGAACCCCCATTTATTCTTTAATAACACCATAGGATACCTTATTGCAAGATCTCTTTCCCTAATTTCACCCTTGGATTGAGATTTCTAAGGTTTCCTTGAATGAGCTAGGTGAAATAGGAGGTCTTTATCCCTTAGTTCCATCTCCTAAAAGGTGGAACCCTATTTCCACTCATTTTAGAGAGAAGGAATGTAGACCTAGGAGTTAAAGATCAGATTCAAAGTTTTTTGAAAGAGCCTAACATGACCCATTCACCACCTAGAAAATGAGTCCCGATTAGGGATATAAAATTTTCACTATTTACAAGCTTCATTTCAATATTCAGAGCTCCCCAGATAGTTAGAACATGACCCATTTCCCATCTCATGAATAATTCCCTAATAGAGTGGAAGAAATAGCAAGATCTGATTAGGTGCAAAACATTCCCTATTCTCTATTTTTCTAGAAAAGTTATTGTTTCTCTTGGTTTTATATTAGATTAATTCATTGCATTTGATAGACTTAGAATGAGGGTTAATTTACTAGTCCTATTTCCTCTCCCCAAATTATGATTTAGATCACCACCCCATCCATGAATAAAGGAGATATTACAAGATCCTCAAATCTTGACCTGGCTTACCTTCTTAGGTTGATAGTCACTTCAAGGTTTTGGAACTCATTTCTTGAGTGAAATACTTGAAGAAGATGGTTACAATATAGTCCCCATTTTCTATGTTTCATTTTGGTGAACTTGACCCCTTTGGACATCCTAATTTCTGATTTGGAGTACATTAAAAACCCTAGATCATAGTTTGCATTAGATTTTCATTAGTTGCATTGCATTTAGGGTTATTTTATTTTGCATTAGTGAACATTGCATTTAGGGTAAATTTTCATATTTGCATTCCTTATATTCACTAAAAATTAGAAAAAGTTCCTTCTAGATCTAATTTATTTTTGCATTTTGTTAACAATGAAATCATTATTCAAACATTTATATTCAAAATGCATACTAAATTTTGTCACCTTATTCATCATTGAAACTTAGTAAACATTGCATTTAGAGAATTTAAATTTGGTAAATCTATTATAAAATTATATGTTACAAACCTAAGACAACAGACACATACGATTAAATCAGAAAAATAGAAATCAAATTTAGAAACCCTAAATTGGGACCCATTTGCCACCTAGCAAATGAGTTCTTGTATACACCTATCCAACAAATTTTTTGAGTGATTTTTGGTGTTTGATCTAATGTTTGTTCCTTTTGTCAGCCCTCATATGGGAACCATTCACCATAGGGGGAATGAGTCCTTGTACACCTTGTAACAATAAAATTTTTGAGTCGTTTTCAGTTTCTGATAAGCATTTCTATTTTTGTTCTTAGATATGAGAAATAGTTGTCTAAAGTGGATTATTTTTACATTGATTTTTTTTTCATTTAGATAGATTTGACAACATTGGGAAAATAATTTCTTGTATATTTTAGTCAAAAGTAGCATTAAATTTCTACATATATAGCATTATTACATCAATATACAAGTTAGTTTACATTTTGCAATCATTAGAAAACAAAAACGAAATACAAAAACATCAACAACATCAAACAAGACCCTTGGAGAAAGCATATTTATTTGATTATGTCAAATATATTTTTCAAAGTCAACCTATGCCTCAAGCCTTTTAGTAGTGATGACTTTGATATGTTAGATGAAGCCTTTGAGTACTTCATCTTGGAAGACTCATCCACAAAGGCTTGTTATGACAAGACAAAACACAAAGATGTTAACACAATCACACCACAACTTATAAATTACCCTCCTTTGTAAAAACCTCAAGTTCAAAACATACCTGTGCTTATCCTTAAACCACTAAAAAAAGATCATTCACTTAACGATAACATTGCTTCATAAAAAATGGGTTATAATACTGTTTCTCACACCTACAATACAAAGAACAATAGGAAACAAAAAACGACTCATGTTTCATTAACTTTTCCTAACCATATCTTGCCTACTGCTCCTTGTTTACCCTTGAATAGTGGAAAGGAATATAATGTTGTTGAAAAACTTAAGAATACCCCTGGTAAGATATCCCTAAGGGATATTTAATTCTCACCGAATTATCATAGTATGCCTCAAACAACCTTGGAACTTATGGTTCCTCGTAATACTCGTTCAAACAATGTGGAAACACTAGTTCAAGGAATGAATGGCATAAATTTAGACCCATCTTTTCATCAAAGAGAGTTGCTTTCCTTGGAAATTCAAAAAGAATAATGAAGCTTTCATGATAATAGACTATGTTAATCGATTTGGTATAAAGATAACCTTTGTTGATAATTGCTCAACCCTTATTGTGTGTAGTGTGAGCCTTTTGGAAAATCTTGATACGGATAGGAGTGACATCGCCTCTGGTTCTTTATCTATCCATGGATTTCATAATATAGGAAAATATCTGCTTGTAGTCATCACAATACCTATTAAGGTTGGGATAGTGACATTACAAACTATGACCCATGTTATGCCTCATGATATTTCTTACAATCTCCTCTTAGGAAGACCTTGGATTCATGAAATGAATGGAGTTCCTTCTACCCTACATTGTATAATGAAGTACATTTATGACAACAAATTTTACATGCTAAAGGCTAATCCTAAACCTAGAAGTTGTTTAATTGCTGAGAAAGAAGGAAGCGATCCTTTGAAAGAATGGAAGTCAACTATAAAAGTGAATGTTAATAAAGATGAACATGAGATGAAGATTGATGAAATTACTATGTTATTAGAAGATGATTGGGGATCCTTAGATTTCACACCAACATTCATGGGATAATACAAAAATGTAAAAAGAGGAACTGGAAAGAAAGAACAACCAATGGTAATGTCAACACAAAGTTTGGAAGAAAACTCACTAGTATCTACCTCATATACTCTAGAAGAAGACACAAGCTACACAACAAACTTTAACGAGATATACTATCAACAACCACCCAACCTGGAATAAATGGAGAGACTTTATGGAAGAGGTTATGAGCTTGGAAAATAACTTGGTTATAGTGGAAAAGGATGTGGAAGAAAAGAACAAGGCATCTGTATTCCTATAGAGCCTAACACTCAAGAAACAAAAAGTGGTTTTGGGTATTTTCCTTCTAAAATAGTGCAAGCAATGAAAAGACCCTCACTCAACATCAACACTATCATATGTAACCCTATTAAACCAACTCTCACCTTGAAGCATCCAGAGTTGATTGATACAAATTGTGACAAATCATTGGGATACTTTGAAGATGATGAAGCCTTGAAAGAAATGTTAGGAGTTTATGATAAGTCATTTACTCCTAAAAATAAATGGGTTAAATGTGCTATGATTAGTACTGAACAAACAAATGAAGAGAAGTAATGTAATGAAAGTGACAAGGTCAAAGAAGAATATAACCTTGAGATTCTAAAACAAAATACAATTCCTTTGGGAGATACAATCAACATACTAATGGATACAACTAACGAGGAAAAATTAATTCAAATAGGAAAGTGCCTTGATGAAGATGAACAAGAATACCATGCAACTTTACTTCATGAATTTCCCAAACTCTTTTCTTGGACTTATTTGGATATGACAAGAATTGATGCTAAGATAGTAAAACAAAACATAGTCCTTGCAAAGGATGCTAAACCAGTGCGACAAAAAATACAAAAGATGAATCCTAAGATAGCTTTATTTTTTAAGTCTAAGATTGAGAAACTCCTTAAAGCTAGGTTTATATGACCTATTGATTACTCTCCTAGGATCTTGAACATTGTTGCAATTGTGAAACATGACAATCATTTTAGGATGTGTACGAAATATCATGATTTGAATAAAGAATCTTTAACAGATGATTTTCCCCTTCTTAATATTGACATGATAATAGATTCCACTATTGGATATTCTTTATTGTCATTCATGGATGGATTTTATAGATATGATCAAATCTTCATTAACCTTCAAGATCAATACAAGACAATATTTACTAAAACTTGGGAAAAAATTTGTTGGGTAGTCATGCCTTTTGGATTAAAGAATGGAGGTGCAACATATCAAAGGGCTATGATATTGATATTTCATGATTACATACATAAGATTTTAGAAAATTATGTTGATGATATTCTAGCTAAATATTTAACTTGACAAGAGAATGCGAATATTCTTCAAAAAATATTTGAGCACATGCAAAAATATAACATGATATTAAAGAAAAAAAAGTGTGTCTTTGGTGTAGATAGTGGAAAAATTTTAGGTTTTAAAGTATCTCATAGAGGTATTGAGGTGGAAACAAAGAAAATTGATACTATCATTAACATGCCACCTCCTAAAAATATTTCTCAATTATGCACTTTACAAGGAAGAATTCAAGCTATCAATCATTTTGTAGCATCCTTAACAAACTGAACATTTCCATTCATGCAACTCCTTAAGGAAAAGGTCGAGTTTAGTAGGAACAAGGATTGTAAACAGGATTTTGAGAGTTTGAAAGATTATCTCACTACTCCACTATTTACAACCCACTATGCAAAACAAATCATTCATCCTTTATATAGTAGCATCGATCCATGCTCTTGCAACAATGTTGTCCCAGTAAGATGATAATGGTAAAGAACATCTTGTTTATTACATTAGTCGAACTCTAATTGATTATGAGACACGATATACAACAATATAAAAACTTTGTTTGGATTTTAGTTTTACTACTAGTAAATTGAGACATTACTTACTGAATGTTGAAATCAATGTGATGAAAAAGTTTGATCCTTTAAAACACCTTTTTAATAAAAAAGATTTATCAGGATGCTTAGCTAAGTGGGTGATGTTGTTAACTAAGTTAAACGATCTTAAATTTGTCTCTCAAATGACAATTAAATGACAAGCCTTGACTGACCAATTAGTTGATGCTCCCTCTCCCCTAGGGTTAGCTAATATAGAATCATTCCTTGATGAGAATCTATTGACTATTCAAAAAGACAAGGAAACATGGTAGTTGTATTTTGACAGTTCTAAGTGTCAAACTAGCTCTAAGGCAAGGGTTATATTAATTCGTCCTTTAGGTAGGTTGATTACCTTATCATTTCATTTAAACTTTATATGTACAAATAACACTACATAGTATGAAGCTTTAATAGCTAGCATACATACAATGTTAGCATAAATGTCAAACACATTTCAATATTTGGTGATTCCCTCCTAATTATTAAATAGATAAATAGTTCATATTAGGCAAAGCATGATAACCTTGTTCAATATACAAACCTCACGATGATACTATTAGAAAAATTTGAACCATATATGATTGAAAACATACCACGAAAGGATAATCGACATGAAGATGCAATGGAAAGTGCTACTTCCTTTGTATCTCTTGAAGATCCTTTCATTGATTTCACATTTACAGTTCAAATTATCCCTAAACCATTGATGGAGGATAAAAGCTAAAGAAGTTTTATTGACCAATACTGACAACTCTAGTGAATGGTATATAATGAAATTCAACTATTTAAATGATAGTACATTTCCTAAGCCTACAACTAAGAAAATTTGAGCTCATCTTAAGAAACTTGCACCTAAGTATATAATCCTTGCAGATATTTTATATAGAAGATCATTCAATGGTATTTTGCTAAGACGTCTTAAACAAATATAAATCCCTAGAGCACTTGAAGAATCTCATGTGGGTGCTTGTGGGGGACATTTTGGAGGAAGATCATTAGTTCAAAAATTGGTTCATATAGGATACTATTGGAGACACATGGAACAATATTGTTTTGAGTATGTAAAGAAATGTCATAAATTTAAAGAACATAATAATTTGATTCATGCTCTTGCTTTTGAGCTTCATTCCCAAGTTTCTATTTTTCCATTCTCAATTTTGGGTTTGGATCTTATTGGAAAGATATCACCATCTTCTTCTGCTAGACACACATTTATCATTACCACAACTGACTATTTCAAAAAATGGGTAGAAGCTATCCCTCTTTGTTCCACGATAGCTAACACAATATGTCATTTCATACTGGAACATATTATTTCTCACTTTGGTCTCCCTTCTACATTAGTTTTGGATATTGGAACTTTGTTTAAGAATAATGAGGAGAATAAATTCTTGGAAAAATTCAATATTCAACATCACTTTTTGACACCATATTATCCACAATCAAATGGGAAAGAAAAATAAACTAACAAGACTATTGAACGCATTCTAAGAGAAATAGTAAGTAAACATAACAAAGATTGGAATATTTACTCAACTAACTTATGTGTTATGGACTTACTGTATAAGCGTTAGAAAATCTACTGGAAACACTCCCTATAACCTTGTTTATGGTGCTAATGCAATAATTCATTTAGAGTTATAAATTCCTTCCCTAAGAATTAATCTTAAAGGGGTTATTGATGATACTACTTACAAAGAGTAGCAATTGGATTGGCTTAAAATTCCAGACATAAACAACATATCAATGCTCATGAGCATCTTCAAGATTATTCTAGAAAAAAGGAAATATGATTACAATGATAATTTCATCCCTCATGAACTTAATAAAGGTGAGATGGTGTTATATGAAAATAAACGTAACGTTAATGCTCTCCTAAATGAAAAAGGAAAATTCAGCCTTAAATGGTTAGGACCTTACATCATCAAGGAAAATTATCAGTTTGGAGCCTACACATTAATTGAAATGAATAGTACACCTCTAAAATAACCTATCACTACCATGCATTTACAGTTTTGATATTACATATAGCATTCTCTCTTTTCAATAGTATTTTAGCACAATGTTGTTAGATTAAGTAGATGCTTTCTATTTTATCTCACACTGCTTCCTTCTTCGACTCATGATAATAGCTTGTGTCTTAGAGTCTAAGGTGATTGTCCAAATGATTTGAATAATTACTTTAGTTTCCATACTATTCAAAACCTTGTGTGTGTTATGTTAATTAAGATCCTTATATCATAGGTGTACTTAAGTTAAGATAGCATGCTTAATCACAATGTAGCATATAACATAAACTTAAAATAGTTTAATTAGATCACATAAAACATTAAATCATGGAGATATTTATTACATGTTCTTACAAAGGATATTTGATAAATTATATTGACATTTAATTCAACACAAGATCATAAAAGCATAAACATCAAAGCTTATATATATATATATCATCAAAATTTTAGGTACATATACATCACCGAATATAATGTTAATAAGGTTTATGACTACCAAAGCCCTCAAGGGCTGGTGACCTCCATGGCCATTGTGATACAATAGTATGTGATTGTGACCAACTCCGAGATAACTACATGCCCTCCAATAGTCCAAATACTCTCACCTCCTCTACAAGTTCCTCAATGCACTCTCGGTCTATCCACTCCTTGTCTTCATATACCCTAGCAAGCTCATCTCATAGCCTCAAGATTTTTTCTCATAAGTCACCCTTTGTCCTGCTTTCAGTAGAACCTAAAGATGCTAGGACTGTTAAAAGCTTTCTTGAAGTTGGTCGACATGACTTGTGGCTCTCTCCTATGTTGTGCCTACTCTCGTTACTGACTCAAAGAGATCTACATGTTGCCTTGCAGAAGTTGGGGGCATGTACTATGGGAGTGTATCATCCTCTACATGCAGTGAAGGAACTATCTCAGTGATCACTCGCTGGTTGAGCTCACGCCACTCTCATGTGGATACTGCAAGATAGAGATCATAAGAATACCAATAAACACCATAGTCATATATAAAGCACATATGTAAAAGATACACAAATAAGGAAATAATATAAATATCAAATCACCACCTGGATCCCTAGTCCACCAATCAGGATATGATCATACAATGGTGGTCCCTCTCTTTGTTGGAGGTGTGGATGGCCTACTGTTATTGGCCTCCCCATGTCTATGCATGTGGATCTCAAACCTGGTTGTGGTATGTGATCTAGTGAATCTGGTAGGTGGTGTCTCTCCCCTATCGAGACCAATTAGATCCTCCTCTACCTCATCCGTACTCACTCATAGATTGATTCTCATCCTCCTCCTCATCCTCATCATCCTCATCTAAGCCTAGAAAAATGTCAAGCACAATATCATCATCATCTATATCCTTGTCTACCTGGTCATCATCTCTATCATCTTTGTGACCTGGAAGAGGACTGGTGTGACCTATAGGGTGGTGTATAGAGAAGACTAGAGTTGGTCAAGCTACAACCCACCACTCATCATAGGCCATGGTGGTACCTACATCATCAACCTCAGAGTTATGGGGCATATCAATGTCCTCATCCTCTAAACCACAAATGTATACATCCTCGATAGTGAGACAAAAATTGTCCCCAGGTTTGGAAACACACTTTGTTGATTTCCCATACATTGGTTTGGTCCAGGATGGTACCTAGATGTGTCCAAATTGCCTCATGACACAATCATAATATAATTTTTTGACTATTTAATCATGTCTAACTAGAAGAAATCGGTCCAACTGTTCTCTACATATCTCATGCATGTCATCTGCCCACTAGGGAATCCTATGATATGGTCTCTAGTTGATATCATCTTCATCCAATCGATCAAACCTAATCTACTAGTGTAGTAAATCTCCCTCCTACCATGGTATTTTGAGTGGATAATTGAAGACCCATGGATAGCCCATCACTGGCATTCTAGGAAACCCTATCAACCTCATACATGTGATATGCTCAAAGCACCAAACCTGTAGAAGTGTATGATGTATGATGTTGTCGAGATCCTAGTATACAAATCATCCTAAGTAATAGTATGGATGGGTAAGCATACATTGACCCCACAAATAGATGATTCTCTACTCCATGCCCATAATACTATGTAGAATTCCACCATCTCAATGAGCTCCTCGATCATCTGGTACTAGTGTGAGCACTATAGTCATGCCAAGACCCCTCACAAAAGTTGTGTTCATGTATGTAGAAACCATTTAAGCTCAATACGTTGACTAATGCTCAAATTATGGATAGGACACTCTAGATAATATAAAATATCATCTCTCATCTATCTGAAGGATCTATCCTCTGTTAGGAATAAATACTCACCTCAGATGGGAATCTATAGGATGTGGTGTACATCTTTTACAATCAGATTCATCTCCTTGATAGGAAGATGGAAGGTACATGTGTCCACATACCATATTTCTACCAGGGCTAGCAACATAGCATCATGATACCTCATAGGTGGCGTGAGGTATACACAAAATAATTCAACATCTTGAAGAATTCTGATCTCCTCCTATGACGTTGAGTGAAAGAATCTCAAAGGAAACAAAACTGTCTCCCTTTGAGGTATTGTCGAGCTCGAGGAGGAATTTAGAAAGAAAAATACACAACATAAATCCTAAATTAATCTATAAATAACACTAGATTTGTTATAAAATGCTTTTTCAATCAATGTGGACACCTATGACATCTTTGGATGGGGGGTCTCGGACACTTTAAATAATTTTGGACACTTTGCACTAAAATGGGAAATTTTTTTCCAAAGTGAGACACTTTGTGCAAAAGTGGGACACCTTACACCAGAAAGGGATGCTTTGCAACAAAGAGGGATATTTTGTGCCAATCTTTTCCAAGGTATGAAAATTACTCTAATTACATGAAAAGGTACAAAAGGAGCATGAAAATGATGACAAAGCATAGCAGAATCCACTCGCCATCTATCAAAGTGTGCCTTGTGCCACCTTACTACGAATCACATCCAATCTAGGAGGCTTGTAGGTCCTTCGGCTCAACATCCTCAATTAATCTACCCCAAAGTAATTTGCAAAAAGTTAAATTTCAAATGAATAGTGAAAATTTTCATTTTCATTAGTATATAGTAAACCCTAGTAAATAAAGCTTATTCATTTAAAGATAATTTTATTCAAATTAGCATATCAGGGGCTAGAGGACTCTATTTTTGAAACTATTTGTTGCATTGGATTCATTAATCCACTCCCAATCTCATCATATTTCTATCACTATGTGGTATGGTATGAGTATGTGCAGGATCATCATGGAAACAATAGGCCCTTAAGTGGCAAAAAATTCTAGAAAAATTAGAGTTAGGCAACTTGACGTAAAAATTTGAATAAGTTATCTATATTATTTCAAAAATATGTAAGAATAGAATCTGTAGAAAATTGAATGTATTTTTTAAACTACTAGGTTTATTTAAAAGAAAAAATATATTGGGTGAAAATTTGAAATTTCAATGTAGTAGTACTTAAATTTCACGAAAAAAATAAGTAGGTGTATGTCTAACCACCCTAACCACAATAAAATGATAATATTTTTTTATAATATTTTAGAAATAAGTAGAGGACTCATGTCCTGATGTGATGCATATTTTTTTGTAATTTTTTTCCATGTAAATAATTAATTATAATTTTTTTATTACAACTTTTAAAAATATAAAAAATCATATGTCTTACCACCTTAACTTGGTCAAAACTTCATGAAGTTCAATTTTTCTTTTTTTAATCCTATATTATGTGAAGCATAGAATGTGACGCATGTTTCGGATTCAAAAAATGTGATGTCGTTTGAAAGCTATAGATGTTTTTCAATTAGCCTATCAATCAAGACTTTAGTCGTAATTCAAATAGAAAATGAATAATAATTATTTATTAAATTCAAAGTAAAGCATAATTTATATTGGCAAAAATTTGAGAATCTCCTTTAAAAACCCTTTTTCGTTTCATCGATTTTGGGTAAAAAAAAGTCATCAGCCACATACCCATCATATTGCTACTTTTTGTCCCACCATGAACTTGCACATACCCGTACTTGGAAATACCCTATGATCTGACCTAGGTAATTTGATGTGGTTTTGATTTCACCTTGATTCCACCTCTATAAAGCAAGCAAAATCAAGGGGCATACGTCTACCCTTAAATTCAATTCTCCATAGAAGTTTGATAAGAGGACTTTTGAGAAAGTAAAAATTATGTGTTGTAGGATGTGGGTCCCTGAATATTGTGGTTTTGCAAGTAACTACACTGGGGGATTCAACATCTCTAATGAATCCATATGAGTATCCTTTTTATAGAAGTGTATTTCCCTTAGCTTGCATATGCGCATATTATCATATGGCAGCTAAAGTTGGTGCTAAATATAGTGTTGGAAAAAGTAACCCTTTTTCACACCTAATTTGGGAATAATCAAATATTAAATTAACTTAATTATGCCTTGGTTTAGTGTTGTAATGTGTCTCTCACATCCACGTTGAGTCTAGGGCCCTTTTGGATAAAATGGACTTAATTGTGCCTATTTATGGTGTTGTAAAGTGTTTTATTACACTTTCACACTAATGTGGGGCTTCATTAATTAATTAAGGTTAATTAGAGCTTAATTATCCCCTTAAATTCAAATCCAATCCTTATTTATTACATTTTCCAAGGGATAAATCTTGAAACTCATTAATAATGTTGCATACCATTTAATTTGGAAAGGTTTTAGTCCTAGAATAGAGACCTGGGATCCATTCACCACCTAGTGAATGGGTCCTCACTATGTCCTAGGACCCCCTTTTCACATATTATTTGCCCTCCCCAAAACTTTGTCCTAGTTAACTACACTAGACCCATTCACCAGAAGTGAAGAATGGGTTCTCCATAACTAGGACAAACCTTTTTGAACTTATTTATGGCAGGATTTTAGTGGTTTTGAATCCTAGATATGATGTCAACATGTGTTATTTGAATTTCAGGATTAAATCTTAAGATAAGTATAAATATAGGGTTATTTTACATAATTTCAACTAGATGATTTCAAGCAAGATAAGAAGCAAGATAATTTTCATAAGATAAAGAATTCATTTTCAAGCTAGAGTGAAGTTTCGGAGCAGCCTGATAAGTCTTCAAGCTCATGTTGTGTCAAAATATCAAGCATTATTGAAGGATTGATGATAGATGCCTCTGGAGAATCATGATGGTTTCTAGGTGTTGGGAGATGCGTAAGACATATGACCAAGCCTAATGACTTGTTTCCTAAATGATTTCATCTTCTATAATCATTCTATTTGCATCCTAAAGAGAGGAATATTCAAATTTGTGGATTATTAAAAGTATTTGGGATCTCCTAGAGTAGGTCACTTGCATTGTTCATGTTTCATTATAGGAGCCTATTGTCACACACTTGAATAGGATTACTTTTCCTTGTTAAAAATATTAATCTTAGACACACTTAAGGTTAGGATTGCACACACACTTTATGTTTAAGATTTTCAGCCATCATCAAGGTTTAATTACCAAACTTGGAGTTTGACTAAGTTAAACCCATATCCACAAAAAGGCTTCAAATTTTGTTTTGCAGATTATTATCAGATTCAGATCTAAAAGTGGGAGTTTCAAGTTATATGTAAGTAGTGAAAACCTAGAAGTTAAAGATTAGATTCCAAGTTTTTTTGGAAGAGACTACTAGGACGCCTTCACTACCTGGAGAATGAGTCCCTATTAGGGCTTTAGGGATAGTATTTTTTCACTATTTGCAAGCTTCATTTCAAGATTTAGAGCTCCCCAGACAAGTACACCAAGACCCATTAACCACTTGGCGAATTAGTCCCTAATAGAGTGGAAAAAACAACAAGATTTAATTAGGTGCACAACATTCCCTATTCTCTATTTTTCTAGAAAAGTTATTGTTTCTCTCTATTTTATATTAGATTCATTCATTGCATTTGATAGACCTAAAATTAGGGTTAATTTATTAGTCATATTTCCTCTCCCCAAATTTTGATTTAGGTCACCACCTTTTCCTTGTATAAAGGAGAGATTACAAGAACCTCAAATCTTTTCCATACTCACCTTCTTAGGTTGATATTCACTTCAAAGTTTTGGACCTCATTTCTTGAGTGAAATACATGAAGAAGAGGGTTACAATATAACCCCCTTTTTCTATTTTTCACAGGGAAACCTTCAACAAGGTTTTTATTTTTCAAGGTCCTTAGACCCTTTTCTCTAATGTGGCCAAGTTTGTAGTTCCATAACCTATTTTACTCTATATGTAACTTTGATTTAGAAGAAAGAGAACCCTTGGGTACCAACAAACTATGACCATCTACTAAATAAGAAACCCTCAACTCTTCCAAAGACTTGTTTTCACAAAAGTACTATTGAACTCAATAGTGCATGTATCAAGCTTATACAATGTGCCATATCTGACACCTCTATCAATCACCATAGCACCTCTAAGTATATTTCATCCTACATTAGAAAATATTACATGCATGCCCACTTCTACTATGGTTCTCATAGATAACATTTTTTTTGCTAATCCAATGATGTGCAACACACAATTAATCCATTTTATTCTACCATTGGGAAACCCAATTCTAATTAACAGAACCAAACATATTTGAATAAGAATCATCACCCAAGTACACCTTGCCTCCATCAAATTCTTCATATTTAGAAAACCAATCTCTATTAATGAACCAAATATTTGGGATATGAGGCTCTCTTACAGTTCTAAGGTTTTGCACCTAAAAGGAGAGAGGTATCCAAAAGTCTCAATGGCTCACTCAAGAATAAGCCCTTGAGATTCCAATGCAAATATAATTGAAATCTATCAAAAGGGAATTTCCTAGATGCACATAATTGATAAAAGTGATTAACTACTAATGCAAAACTTATGAAATGCAGGATGTTTGAAAACACACTATGATATGTAGAAAAGCCTAGAAAATGACTTGAAAATGAAAGAATAATAAAAATAGAATGCTATAAAATTGTGAGTGTGTACTTGGAAACTTGTAGAGGCTAGAATGGAGACTAGAAATGATGTTGATTCTAAAATTTTGACCTACTAGGACTCATACGCCAATCTAGGCAACTTACTCCTGCTTCGGGGAAAATCTGCCAGAATAGGTTCTGGAGAACTAGATACTCAAATCTACATAAAAATATGAAAAACATGTGTAGTGGGACTCATTTTCCACTAATGGTGAATGAGTCCAATTTGGATTTTTTGAAAACTCAAATGTGAAATCTATAGCTCTCGGTTTGCTCTTTTTGTTCCTCCAGGTGTCCGGATCCGAAACACTAATTTCTAAGGCTGTAAGTGACTTTTTGTGTAGATTTTGACCTTTCCAATAGGGATATGACTTTAACAAGTTTGAAACATATTCTTCAATCATTTCCAAGCCATCCAAGCACCTAAATCTGTAATCACATAAAGGAAGAGAGATAAAATGTTGATTGTTAGGGATTGGGGGTTTGCCTTGGTCAAACCCAGTTTAGGTAATTAAACCAAAGTGATGAAATAAGATAATAAAGCATGGAACATGAAACAATGCAATTAGAGACTTTCCATGATGAGGGATCTAGGATTGTTGCAACAATTGATGGAGAATCTTACCCTTGAATGCCTCAAAATTGATCAATTGACTTGATAGCATGTAGGCTTGATGATACTTGGATAATGGATAGATGAAAGGTCTCCTTTTATAGAGGAAAGTAAAGTGAATGGATAGAATTAAGATCACGATCAAGGGCCAAAATTAAATTAGAAAATAATTTAATCAAGGGTGGAGATTAATTAAGAGAAGAAAGACATGTATAGATAAAGACTTGAGGTGGAAGATAATGTTGGCACTCTCAAATTTTGCAAATTTGAGATGCCCATTTCAAAAAATTTCCTCTGCACTTTTAGAAGTGCACCTAATGAACTTGCCTAAATGACCTACTTTGGAGGGTCATAATTTGAAGCCCATTGATTTCTAAGAAAAATTCCTTTGTAGACACACTCATGTGTCCTATGTGAACATGCATGTCAATTTTCAGCTTCCCATGATGAGTTTTGTCAAGGTTTCGAAAAGTGAAGCTGGAGGGATTTGTCACTGTTCAGTTGTTTGCAAATGTTCAGTTTTGCGAAGTTGCCTCTTGTTTGAGCTTGCATTTTGCAACTGGTTGACTGTCATGTTAGAATGATTGTTATTTTTCATTCTCTATACCAAGATGATCTCACATGTTAGCTTTCAGAGCCTCACAAGTTGATTTGCTATTTTTAGCAGACCAAAACCAAATGGAATTTCTTCAGTTTTGCATTGAAACCTTTTTGAGAGGCCAACTTCGAGCATCAATAAATTTTGATGGGTGATGATTCAAGCTAATCTCTTCTACACACATGTTCTCTATACCAAAGTGATCTACTATGTCCAGTGGCAGCTCGCCAGGAGCTGATTTGATATTTTTGCAACAAGGTGATTTCATCAATTTCAATTGGTTCAAAACAGTTGTTTATTGCAGAAAGTTTGAGTAAGAAACTTTGACAGCGAATATCTTTTTCCTTGTGATTGGTTTCTCCAATCCGTCTTTTGCATTGTATTCTTTGGATGAATGGCTACACGCCTACAAGTTTTTGTGACTTCAGGAGGACATTTGCTCATTTTTCAAGGCCGGTTCCAAAGCTTACTTGGTCATGTTTTACCATTTTCCAAATGTGCCAAAAAACTGATTTTAATGAAAACCCATTTCATCTTTTCACTCTTGAAGCATTCAAAAGGAGCATCAAGTCAATTTTGTGCATGAAAGTTGTCTGAAAATGAAAAAAAAATTAGTCGGACCCACATGGGGACCCGACGTATGTCATGCAAGTGTTGTTGATGAGGCCTATAAACTAAGTTTAGAAACAGTTGTCTCATTTCAATTCTCCTCTTTTGATGAATAAAGGAGATAAAATATTCAAAGCCCTGTTAGTATCAGATACTTAGAGGATCAAAAGAAATGGGAAGGGTGTGGCAATTAAATTAAAAATATGGAAATCTTCCATCAACTAGTTGAACATGATGTTTCACATAACTTACAATGGGTAAGGTACATCAAATGTCCAAGGTACTACCATTTGAAATTTACATAACATTGCAAGATCCTTGTCCTTGATCAATATGATCCAACTAAATCTGAAGTTGAAGCAAGATTGTAATATCTCAAAGAAACATAGAATGCAACATAAATTCAAAATGTATTGTGTTCCACACTGTTGGAAAAGACATGGGGAACTTGTCACACTGATTATGGAGCAACTATGGTGCAATATTATATTGAAAATAAAACAGTGATTAATTGAATATCCAATGGAATATCTTTCACATGGAATGGTCACATCTAGATTTTTGCACAAATGATGAGAGGCCTCTACTAGGGCAGTTTCTATCTATGTTGAAGAGGATCCATTCATTATTACATAATAATCCCACACAGATTCAGCAGGGACGTGCTCTCAACAAAGAGTTAAAAGTGTATCAAATTCTATGAAGAAGGGATTTGTGGTGGTGATGCATTTTACAAAACTTGGTGGTTGTATTCTTAGAGATGCATTTCATTCTTCAATAAATAAGTGGTATTTGACATGCTAGCTAAGAAGGGGCAGAATTGATTAAAATTATAGGGCATGTAAACTATTTGGTAAAATAAAATCTCCAAATAAATGAGGTCTCAGGGAATGCTTTGGTGCAAACTTGGTGGAAATGCAGTTATAACAACAATTGAAGATTCCTATGGCATGCCAAAACCAAGATTGAGGACAATGTAACAATATAAGCAACATTGTAAACTCCTACTAGAATGTTGAGTGGTGTGAATATGGTGAGAGATGATGATATTCATGAAGCTGAGCATAATCGGCTTGAGCCTTTTCTGATGCCCGCTAATTGAAGGAATGGAATTAAGCATATTAATTAGCATTGTCATAGATGCTCACTAGAAGAACATTCTGAGGGGAGGATTGTGGTTGGAACAAACGTCAAAATCGATAAAAGTTTCAATGCATAAGGCAATTCCTATTGAGCAGTCTGGGAACTATTTTGAAAATGTTTGTGCTGCAAATGGCATCCTATGCACAACGAAAATGGCTACACAAAGGACTTTAGAAAGTCTCAAGCCATATAAAGAGGAATCCAGTCATGCCATGGTGACCCTGAATTGCAGGGTACACATATGTATTAAATGGATTTATGTTGAAGACTTTTATAAATTTTTAAGAAAATGCAACTTGCCGGTAATTGGAAAGCCCGTGCCAAAGAAGAAGGTTGGGCATGCTCCAGTAACTTCCAAGCAAGTGAAAGGAGCACCATTGCAACCACATGCCAAAATGAGTTTGTTGAAAATGCTTTATAAATTGTCAAGCATGCACTAAGTGGAGGATGCGCCCAACAAAGACAATACATATGAAATTTTTAAATAAATCACAAGAAAAATCCAAAGGGAGAATCCACATTTTAGAATAGAAGATGTGCACAAAATGAAATTGAAGAAAATTCCAAAGAAACTCTTAAGGTTGTGCCAGAGGAGCAAGGGCGCTAGTAGGGCAAAGCAAATGGATTTATTGAAAAAGCCTTAGAAACTTTCTAGCAAATGCAGGGCATTCTATGGTCTGGGGCGCTAGCATAATGAGAGATTTGGAGAACGCATGCAACTTGCTCATTCGTGAAGGAGGGAGATTCACAAAATGCCACCGTACCAGCTCAAACAAGCTGAAAATAATGCAAATACAAATTTATTGAAGGACACCATGACTAGCAAAAGAATAAATAGAAAATGTATTTGTTGAAAAGGTCTGTAGACACTTTAAACAAAATGCATTGATGAAGGAAAAAGCCACACAGCTTATACATAGCTCAATTTTTTTGAAAAATCTTAGGAACTCAAGGGAAAATAAAACCACAGGCCTCCTGTGTATAAATGATAAAGGATTACTTATTCAAAAGTAGAGTAAATTTCAAATGCCACACACTTGTTGCATAATGGATGAGAATATTCCTATTGAAAGCTTCAAAAAAACTCAAGAAAATATAAAGAGAAGCTCACATGCTAGATAGAGGAGGATATGGACATCCATCAGAGCACATGCTACAAAATGGAACACCATGGAATGATTAGATTGCAGTTGTTCTAATACACACAAAATAAATGGGTCATTATAAGCTTCTGTAACTTTTATTGTCTGAAAATAGGATGCAATATGCAAATGAGGCAGTTGTGTTGATTGCAAAGGGAATGTACTAGCAAACATAGAGCGTCCACACCGAATGAATGAATGGAAGATTTGTAGAACAAAATTTTTGCCATAGCCAGAAGAAATGTAGCCAAGAGCGGTGAACCGAGATTAGGGAAAAAATGTGAAAACAACAGAGGGTAACAACTTTAGATCAATGGAGGAGATTGAGGGATAAACTCCAGCCAGATCCCAGCCATCCCCCACCATATCGCAATAAAAACTTTCTCACGGGTTAATCTTGGTGAGATAGCGAGCTGATGACATGTGGCACAAGGGTCCCCAGAAGAATGGAATGCACGGGTTTTAATTTTATTTTAATATGGTCAAAAGGAATTTTGTCTAAAATTTAAAGCAAAAGGGGTCGATGATTTAATTTTATAGTGCTCATTTGCTTTTTTTTAAAGAATTTTTTTAAAAGGTTAAGATGTGCCTATGATTCATGAGTTTTAAATGTTGGTGAGAGTGCATATGAAGTGCCCGACCCATTCATTAAATTTAAATTTATTCTCTTTTGCTAGCAAGTAAAATAAGGGCTCACATGGGTAAAATATTTTTTTCCCGGTGTAGTGTTTTCCTTTGAAATGGGGTCTTTACCATTTTAAATGGTAAAATGAAGAATGCACAGGAGCAATGTGAAAGAAGTAAATAGTATTTGCTAGAGCAGAGTAAATATTTTACTCAGTTGGTAAGGTATATTCATTAAAATGTAAATGGGTAAAGTGTTGCCTGGTAAAATGCAGATTATAAAGGGCACATGAGAATGAGAGAATGTTTTAAATGAAAGATTTAAAACATAAAGTGAATATGCAAATATTTACAGTGACAACATTATAAAAAAGAATTGAAAACAAAATTTTCACGGGCAGAGAGGCAATTTTTATGTAGCTGGGTAAAATGAAGAGATTTTCACATGGGTATTTTTTCTGTTGCTTGGTAACTAACAAAAAAGGCAGATTTGGAGGAAAAGTTTGTTGCAAAGAGAGGAGAGATGCTTTGCATTCTATTGATCAACGGTGAAACAGATTCCAGATGGCATCTCCAGATCAACTTTAGGGCTTTTTCTAAATCTTCTCTTTTTCTATTTTCTTCTCTTCTCTTATTATTTAGGGTTTAGAGATTAAATTTGGGTTCTGAGGTTTTGTATGAGGTTGGGGTAGATAGAGAATTGTAAATTCTGAGTCATATTGAGTATGTAAGCTGTAATTTCTGATTTTATGAGCAAATGCAGCCAGTTTGTGCAAATAAATCATGAAAGTGTGTGGACATTCATGAATATCTTCAAATTGTCTCCATACTTGTACAATTTAATCATATGAATTCAATAATACAAAGTATCTTTGAGTTTGTCATCTCAAATTTCATGAGATTGTGTTATTTGTTTATGGTTCTATTTCAAGGAAATGGTTAAATGCTTTGAGCATATAATAGTGATTTCAAGTGTGTAGGTTGGATTTGGTAAGGAGAATTTGATTGATAATAGGAGTTGGATTGTTGGTGCAAGGCACTAATAGTTGATGCAAGGAATTAATAATTTAAATCCACTAGTTGAATGTGATTTGCTGATGAATTCTTTTTATGTGTTTGACTCCATGGCCCAGAATTAGGCACTGATTTATCTTGTAGCTTAGTGCATCTCAAAAACATTTTATAAATTCAAAATCATTTTAAAATCCCTATGTGTTGTAGTTATCTCATGCTCTAAATAGTTGATATTACTGATGAACAACCAATTCTATTTGGTATTATCCTATTATGTTGAGCTATTAAATGAGTTTATTTGTTGTTGTTAATGTTGTTTATGATAATAGTGCAAAGATTGAAAAAGCATTAAAGGATCACCCTCCTGGGTCTTGCAGAGCCCAAAGTGTAGGTGGCCTTTTAAAGTCCTCATGAGGGTATGTGCAAGATCATGATGGGCCAAAAACTGGCAATATGATGGGTATGTGGCTGATGAATTTCTTTTTACCAAAAATTGATGAAATGAAAAGGGTTTTTGAAGGAGATTCTCATCTTTCCACGAATATAAATTATTCTTTACTTTGAATTTAATAAGTAATTATTATTCATTTTCTTTTCAAATTACGACTAAAGTTCTGATTGATAGACTGATTGAAAAACATCTATATCTTTCAAATTGTATCACATTTTTTGAATCCAAAACATGTCACATTCTGTGCTTCACATACTATAGGATTAAAAAAAGAAAAATCAAATTTCATGAAGTTTTGACCAAGTTAAGGTGGTCATACATATGAGTTTTTATATTTTTTAAAAGTTGTAATATAAAATTCATAATTAATTATTTACTTAGAAAAAAAAAATACAAAAATATATGCATCACATTGGGACATGAGTCCTCTACTTATATCTAAAATCTTATAAAAACATATTATCATGTTATTGTGGTTATTGTGGTTAGATAGACACCTACTTCTTATTTTTCCCCTGAAATTTAAGTACTACTGTATTGAAATTTCAAATTTTCACCAAATAGATTTCCTTTTAAAAAAACCTAGTAGTTTAGAATCTACATTCAATTTTCTATAGATTCTATTCTTACATATTTTTGAAATAATATAGATAACTTATTCAAATTTACGCAAGTTGCCTAACTCTGATTTTTCTAATTTTTTTGCCACTTAAGGGGCTTTTTCCATGATGATCCTGCACATACCTATCAGTGGGTCTAGGTCCTTCGAGCTGCCCTTGATTGGAATTGGCAATTCCATAGGTAGATTAGAAGACCAACCTAGTTACAGTGTAAAAACAAAACCATCATATAAGATTGGCACAAAAAAGGAGGTTGTTGGAGAAAATTAAATAATAAAAATTATTTAGTGTAGGTGGCCAACATGGGTGAAATAAATAAAATATTGATTTTATTTATTTGAAAAGAAAGTGAGAACAAATAATTAGATGATTAAATAATTTATTTAATTATAGAGGAAAGTTGGAGTGTTAAACATTAAATAACTAAAAATAATGATTGTTAATAACTACCCAAATCAAGCAGTTAATTCTTGTTTAGGATAAATACACGCAGTCATATTTGGTAACTACAAGAAAATAAAAATATCTTAATAGTTGTGACAGTGGCATAAGAAAAAGTTTTGAAATGGATTATCCCACCCCCTACTAAAAATTTGACATGTGTCCACACATGTGCGAAAGGATAGGCAAAGATCAGGAAATAATGACTGATATGTACATAGAAATTAATGAATAAATGAAATAAATATATGATGTGACAATAAAAGATATCGCGTACCTTGTAATAAGTGCTTGTACATGCTGGTAAAGATCACAACTCAACATGAAATGATAGTTGGAATTGAAACCATAAATGATGGCAAGACAGTAGGATGGATAACATGGAAGAAGAGAGAATGAATGGTTGTGATGGATGAAAAATGGAGAAAGTGGCTTCCTTAAAAAGGAAACCTTTATTATGGGCATGCAACATAGAATTTTAAAGAGATGCTACAAGAGGATCAGTGGCCGCATCTGAAACAAACTGTTTCATAAATTCTTCTTTGGACACTGGCTTATGATACAACCTAAGACAGTGTCCATTAACCAGCAGCTTGAATCGGATATGATCTATTGTAACTAATTGAACTAAACCATTATCAAACACATTTTCTATTTCATAAGGACAAAGCCATCTTGTGGTGAGTTTACCTTGATTTTCCTTCTACTTGGAGTCATAGAGTAGTGCCCAATCACTGATAGAGAATTGCTTAGTTCTTATATGGCGATCATGCCATTTTTTTCTTTCCTGCTGGATAGCTTTAGTATGTTGTAGGGAAAATTTCCTTATCTCATCCAATGCATTCAGCTATAGGAGGCATTCCTTTTAGGCTTCTAAAATATCAATGTTACGTTGTAGAGCAATCCTTAAGGTCTTATGCTCAAACTCTATTAGCAACATGGCAGTTTTTCCATAGAGTAACTCAAAGGGAGTAAAACCTGTAGTTGTCTTCCATGTTGTCCTATAGGCCCAGACTGCTTCAGGAAGGTGACTGCTCCAATCCTTCTTGTGTAATTATACTGTCTTAGTAAGGATGGCCTCAATTTCTCTATTGGTAACCTCTTCCTGACCATTGGCATCACGGTGATAGGGGCTAGACTTTTTGTGCCTGATCTTGTAATCATTCATCAATGCAGTGATTAAATTTGATGTAAATTGAGCTCTTTGATTAGTAACAAGTTCCCTTGGGACTCCAAACAGAGTAAAAATCTGCTCATATAGGAACTCAACAACTTTATTGTCACGGGCATGTGTCATTTCTTTCACTTCTACCCACTTGGTTACATAATCAGTGCAAACCAAAATGTATGATTTCCCATTGGACAAAGGATCAATAGGTCCAACAAAATCCATGCCCCACTTGTCAAAGGGACTGACTACCACTTAAGGATACATGGTCATTTCATCAGACCTTGTTGGTCTCCCCATGCGTTGACATCTGTCACTTTTTCTAGTGTAAGCTGCAACATCTTTGTGTAGTGTGGGTCAATAGTATCCAATAGTAAGAACTTTCATAGATGTTTTCTTAGCTGCAAAGTGCCCACTACATGGCTCATCATGATAGGCATGCAAAATTCCATAGGTTTCATCTTCCCTAACACACCTCATGACTTGGTCAAGTCCTATGTAAAATAAACAGTTTGCAATCCATGAAAAGTTAAAACTTTTCTCTACCAACAATTGCCTTTCCTTTGGTGATAAGTGGGTTGGGATCTTGTTAGTTGCTGAATAATTTGTAATATCTGCATACCATGGAGTTCGAGTAGCAATAGAAAATAGATGTTCATCAGGAAAGATATCATTAATTACCTCAGGGGTAGTAGATGTAGTTGTTTGAATTCTTGACATGAAATCAGCCACCACATTAGCTCAGCCTGGTTTATCAATAACTGTGATATCAAATTCCTGCAACAATAGGAGCCATCTTGCTAATCTGCCAGATATGGTAGACTTATTCATAAGGTACCTTATTGCTGCATGATCTGTATGGACAAATATTTGGTAACTAGTGACATAATATTGAAACTTGTTCAGGGCATACACAACTACTAGCAATTCTTTCTCTGTGATAGTATAGTTTAATTCAGAGCCTTGAAGGTTTTTGCTAATGAAATATATGGCATGCTCTATAGAATTATCTTTCTATCCTAAAACTACCCCTATGGCATAATCATAAGCATCTGTGTGTATATGAAAGGGAAAACTCCACTTCGGTCCTTGAAGAACATGTGCCTGAATAAATAAGTTCTTAAGCTACAGGAAAGATTTGTCATAGGCCTCAATCCAGTTACATTCAGAATTCTTAGTCAATAAGGCATATAATGGACAAGCTATTTTGTTGAAATCTTTGATAAGTCTTTGATAATATCCAACATGTCTTAGGAAGCTTCTAACATCCTTTTGTTTCATAGGTGTTTGCAAAGTTAGAATAACTTCTATTTTTGCAGGATCAACTTGAATTCTAGCTTGAGAGATATGATGGCCTAAAACAATTCCCTCTTGCATCATCATAAAACATTTCTCACTATTCAAAGACAAATTTTGCTCCTTACATTTTTTCAATACTTTCTCCAAATTTTCTAATGCTTCTTCATAAGTAGCTTCATAAGTGGTGAAGTCATCCATGTAGATCTCCATAGAATCATGAAAAATGTTAGCAAAAATATTGATCACTTCCCTTTGAAATGTTGCAAGTAAGACAAAATAGGCAAAAGTTTTCCATGGACTGGTAAAAGTTGTTTTGTCTTGATCCTCACGGGCAATTCTAATTTGATTATACCCACTATATCCATCCAAAAAGGAGAAATATTTTTTACTAGATGATGAATCTAGCACTTGGTCAACAAATGACAATGGAAAGTGATCATTTTTAGTTGTTGTGTTTAGCTCCCTATAGTCTACACAAACTCTCCATTTTCCACCTTTTTTAGGAATGATCACCAATGGAGATACCCATTGACTGTCTAAAATGGGGTAGATAAAACCAGCATCAAACAATTTTTGGAGCTTAGTTTTAAGTATTTCCCTGAGTGCTGGGTTTATCCTCCTTTGAGGCTACCGAACAAGTGAACAATCTTCCTTAATGTAGATCCTATGAGTACGTAGTTGAGGATCTATTCCCTTCATATCCCCATAGTACCATGCAAAAGCTTTGTGTTCTTGCAACATTGTGATTAGGGAAACTTGTTGAGATTGAGGCAACTTATTATTGATGTTCAGATAGCAGCCTAGAGACACTTCTACTTGCTTGGTAAGATTATTCATGGAGTCTGTTGATAAAGGTGGTGTCTGCATTTCATATGGAAGCAAATTGTGATAAACTGTAGGAGACTTAGGTGGTAGGCTCTCAAAATTTAGTTGCTATAGGAAACACTGTTGAGGAAAACTATCTGGAATAGATAGGCTACTGAGATCAGAGCTAGAGTGCAAAATATGCAAAAGCAGACCATCCTCACTCTAAATTTGGGAAAATAGATTAGTTTGCAGAATCATTAGCTGAGCCAATAAATTGACTTCTTCAGTTTCCTCTCCTAAATCCGGCCAAATTGGTCAAGAGACAAGTCTGGTTGAGGATGGGAAGGTAGGTATAAAGCCAATTTCTTTCTTGATTGACCATCAGAAATTGTCATATATCCTTAGCGAAATCCTATAAGAGCAACAGTTGTGGCTAACCATGGTCTACCTAGGATGATAGGATATCCTCCCAAAGTTGTCTTAGTGGACAATATGGTAAAATATGTTGGGTGTTCCCAAGACTCAAGATGACAATAACATCTACCACTCCATCAGGTGTTACTGTAAAACTATTAGCAAGCTACAAGATGGTAGGTGTAGACTTAATATTTAAGATATTCAAATACTCCATAGTATGTTTGGTCATTACATTAATGCCTATACTAAGGTCAATCAAAAAATTCTTTACTATTTGACCATTAATATTTATTTTTACCACAGGACTCCTAGGATCAATATATTTTGGAATGACTATCTTCCTTGACATAATATTTGCCAACTATCCTAGAACATGGATAGTCTGAGGATCCTTTTTTTTCTGCTTGTTTTCTTTAAAAATACCTCCTTAATGGTTTTTCCATAAATTAGGACATCTTTAATGACTTGAAAAAAGGGAATTTGAATGTGTACATTCTTTAGCTGATCCAAAATATCAAAGGTAGGTTCTTCCATAGACTTGGATGTAGTAATTTGTAATCTCTAAGGAAAAGGCGGTTTGGCCTGATGCTGCAGGACAGGCTCCTTAGAGACAATATCAGATGCATGCATTTTTTCTATAGGATCAGTAGGTTGTTCAAAGGCATAGTCTGGAATCTCTATAATTACAGGCGGCTATGGAGTAGGGAGAGTGGTTCCAGGCCTAAAATGGATATCATAATATTTAAGGCATAAGCTGGATACTGATTGGCTTCTAAAAAATACATAGGTTGTTGTTGTTGCTGCTGCTTATTATTAGGATTTGGAAATGGTTGAACAGGCATAGGAATTTGTTTTGGAGGGCCAATATTTACTGCAAGTGCTGCAGGAGGTGGCATGAGGGCCAGAGGTTGAGGCTGCTAAAGTTGCATGGATCTAAGGGATTGGTTCGACCATTGATGAGGACCTCTCCATTGAGGATTCTGCTACCAGTTACCTAGGGGTGGATTCTATTGTCCTTGTGGCTGCTGCCAACCTCCTTGAAGAGATTGCCATTGAGGACTCTGATAGTTAGATCAGTGTGGTTGAGAAGTATTCCAAGATGGTGATAGGCTATATGTAGGTTTCCATTGGTTATTGTAATTAGAATAAGGATTACCAAAATTCAAGGAGTCTTGAGGCATACCTTGTCTTTGAGCTCATGGTCACCTTTGTGCAATGAAAAATACTTGATCATAATCACCCTCTACTATCTTAAAATCAGTAGATAACTACTTAGCCTCCAAATTAGCCACCATCTTATATCTATAGTCATGTTTCTTCTATCTGCAATGTGGACAAAACACAGTCAAGATTGCTTCAGCTTCCTCATGTTTCTTCTAAGATTGCATAGTATCCAACTATGTAGCCATGTTTTTTATGATATCTTGCTTGAAATCAGACAACAAATTTGTGATATCCATCTTTGAAACTCCATTAGTAGAATACTTTCCCACTGTGGCTTGATGAGCTCTACCCTTCTTAACAATTGCTCAAGAGTAGTTGAGACATATTTTTTTGATATCATCCCAAAGCATTTGGGTTATATCTCCTCCTCCCATCAGGTTCAAGGCATCTATACAGGTGTCACTGATTCCCCTTAGGAAAAATAATTTTTGAGATTCTTCATTGAGAGTATGGTTTGAATTATTTTTTAGGGAAAACAAGAATCTTGAGATATAGTCTTCCACGCTTTCATCCTCCTTTTGTTGAATTCTGAATATATCATCACCCTTACTACCACTCTTACAATATTCCTTGTATTTCTCAAGAATTTTTTTTTGCATGGTGGCCCAACTATCAACAACACCCCTTCCCAAACTCATAAACCATCTAAGAGCTCCCTCCTTCAAAGTATCAAGAAACAACTTCACCCTGTGAGCATCTGAAGTGTAATCATAGCTGCGACAGAGGATGTCAAATTCAAACAAGAAAGTTTTTGGGTCCTCTGTAACTAGTCCATAGAACTTGAGAAGTAATGAAAAAGGAATATTTTTAAGGTTGTCATTATCTTGTTGAGAAATTATGGGGAATTCAAAAGTAGGAGGTTGATTAGGTGGATTACGCGCCATATTTGCTTGATTGAGTATCAAAACAAATGGATTTTCTTGAGGTTCTTCATCAGCTGGGTCAAGTGGCAATTCAACAAGCAATTTTTCAACAAACGGATTGATATCTTGGTCTCCTTCCTCAAATAGATTATAAGCGAGTTCAAAATTTCTATCAATGAATAGAAGGTCAGGGAGGAATCTTCCTAGAAGGTCTCTTCTTTTATGAATGTAATAGAATTAATGATAAATTGAAGGAATTTTGAAAATGCTTGAATAACAGACTAAACTACTACTAATAATGACTACGACAGCTTCTTAGCTTGACACCATCCCCAACAATGGTGCCAAAAATGGTCGCATCCACAAAAGGATATAAAATTCATGGAAAATCCTAACCTGGGAATTAGACATTCTAGCAGGTGACTAACATCTTCTTCTAGGCATTCATTTACATTGTCAAACCAAGGAACATATACTTGAAATGGAGCGGCACTGTATGCACTAAGAACCAGTTTCAGTCACAATTTACTAGAAACAAATGCTTGGAAGAAATTTTACTTATGCTGCAAGAATATAATGTAACGTCTTCCTAACGTAAGCATAACTTAATCAAAATAGAAATCATGACAACTGTTACTAAGAGACAAACTATGAATTGGCCTTACGCTGCAGGAACAAACATAGGGATGGATTCCCGATGTTGCAGGAACAATATAAGATTGTGTTTGTGTTGAAACCTTCGAGAATAAAATCTAACTTATAATCAACAAAACATAAACAACTAACTAACTACAGATACTCACTAAGTGGGCCCCCTTAGCAAGCATCAACTAGTTTATGCAAGAATTGAACTCAGAACTTCATCAACTTTTATTCATGAACTTGGAATCATATACATTGATTGTTTTGCTTGTCAGAAAACTAACACAAAACTATGATTCTTATTATAATACTAACATTTACATGCCATCCTTTTGTTGCTCACTTGCACAGGAGGAACACTTATTTATATTAGAAAAGCAACTAACTACCTAACTCTACCAGAGAAAGACGTGGACATAAATACATCCTGAAGCCGAGGAACAGGCTTCTCATGAAGGCATATCCATTCAACATGATTTAGAGGGAATTTAGTATTCCACTCTTCCTAGATTAATGATCATTTAGATTTCTTCCCAACGACCCAGTCAAAGAGTCTTTTTTGGAACAACTTCCTTGACACCATGTTGGAAATGGATTTTATTGTAGGGCCGAGATATGATGCGCTTGACTTGTTCATGCTCCCTTCAACAACCTACGATGCACAAGGCGACAGAAGCGAAAGAAACCATGCGTGGAAAATAACACGATACACATTCATTAATCACATATTAAATCCATTTCATTATCCAAAAACTACATGCATTATATCAATCATTTGGGAGGTCAAACAGGATAATTAATACAGACACAGAAATGTTAAGCTACAGGAATATAGAAATGTATTGCTACAGGATACTACCCGAGTTTAGATAAAAAATTCTTTAATCGAAGAGTTAAAACAACCATTAGTAATAAGAGTAAGGGTATTAAAAATACATCACAATATTCAAATTATGAACATATTTAAAGCTCATCAATTAGACCCTTGGCTTTATGGTCCATAACATCATATTGAGCAGCCTAAGTAGGATTTGTAGGCCTTGAAACATTCTCATCAACAACATCCTACAAATCTTGATCTATCAACTAATCCCCCATATTTAGCTTCCACATCTAAAAATTATTTCTAGACAATTTCTCCACTTCTATTCTCCCTAATGAAATTGTTATCTGAAAATTCCTACAACAAGATCATAAAGTTTCTTCTGCACAAGCTCCCACTCAAATATGGGTTAGTTCAAAATCCCCAACAAACCACAACTAAAAAGAAAGGTGATCAAACTCATATACCACTTGTAATGAAGATAAGGTAGCAGAACAACTTCTTACACTAATCTTTAGAGGAGAATAATATAATTTTTTTACAAATCATTCAATAGTTAAAAAAAAAAACAAAAATAAACTTAAATATCATGCATACCATAACACAATGATTTATGTGGAGAAAACCTTTTTGAGAGAAAATCCCCACACTCCAAAATCCACCCAATCTATTGTTAAAAATTTACAAAGATTACAATATATTTGCAAAACAAGCTTCTCATAGGAGTATCACCACCAGAGATACATAGATAATATGACCACTATCAAACTCTCAAAATACATCATCATCTCTAAATTTAGTAAAATTCACTCATAAAATAGGGTTGCATTCTAGGGCAAGATAGGCCAACAAAATATCTACCATTAGATTTAAAACCTAATGATGAATGGTCAAAATTTACAATATATTATTATTTAATACATGTCAGCCATTTAAGAGTTTTTTTTAACACGTCCACATTTCACTCCCATGATCCCTATGTATGCACCTATTGATGCCAAAATTTGACAAGGTAATAGTGTCTTATGGGAAACTTAGTTTATGGGGGACCTTTTGCACTAAATTGAGTGACCCCTGGGTTTTTAGAGAAGTCGACTTCTTCTATAATGGGGTTTTGGAAAGGGAAAAGGAAACAGATATAATAAATAAATTCTAACCTAAGGTGATGTGCCAAGTATTAACAATAGGCATGATAAATCATAGATCTAAGTGCCCGATTGGTATTTGTAGTGTTTCAGAAAAGCATAAACTAAAAATTAAAGTACAAACAATTCATTCATTGACATAAAATAACATTGCATACATTCCTACTGCCAAGAAGAGTCATTAGACATTATCTAGATCAACAGACTTGCATTCAATATATATAGATTTTCTCAAATGGAATGTTCAGACAATAGCAGCACAACTTACAGTTTAATCAAATCACATGAAATAATAGAAAGGTCGAACAATTGGCACAGTCTGAAGGTATTTTGCAATAAAATAAAATAGTAATAAAGGCTTGGTGTCTTTTCCTAAAACTAGTGTTCCTTCAAAATTTTGGTACCTTTTCTCACAACAAAGAGAAGTATATATAATAGAAAACTCCTACCGCTTCGGAGAGTAGTAACAAAAAAGATTTTGCTATCCCTGACAATGATGCAAAATTATGAATATTCCCTAAGCTATTGTAACAGAAAAAAATTTGAAACCAATCAAATGATGGTGGTGGTCCTGGAAAGGTTAAAACAAACAAGTGTCACCATCCCGTGCAAATGATTGACAGGCGGTGGCCAATCGTAGCACTTGGTTCACCTGATTCATCGCCCGAATACAAGATCTTCTGAATAGGCATGTGGTAGCATTTCACTGCCCTTGTGAACCTTTATCTCTCACCACTGAAGACTTGCACCAAGGCTACATGTGTTGAGTGGGAAGAGCTCTATCCAAAAGTGGAGGAAACGATCATTAACTAGGCATAAAAGAGATGTGTGGCATCATTTTGCTATCCGCGGTCATTATTTCATCCTCTCGCTGAAAGATTTGCAAAGTGTAGACACGTAGCAAGAGTACATCATAGACAATAATTGTGGGGCCTACCAAATTTCTTTGGGAATGAGAGCTTCATGGCACTCGAGTGGAGACCCCGATGAGGAAGAAAAAAGGAACAATAAAAAATGGCTCGTAGCTATGACACATGGAAGTATAGTATGGATTCCTGAGATGCAAAGGAACGGAAAACCTCAGGGTGCGCAGAGTAGACATGTGGAGGGGGGAGAAAACCTTGATAAAAGGCCAAGTGGATTTCTTGTGATGTGTAGGCTGATACTTAGAGTAATTTATACACCCAAAGGGAGCTCATTGAATATTTATTCACAACTTTTGGCGACTACTAGGGGTGTTTTGCTTGAGGAATGGAGAATCCAAAATTTCTCTGGTTTACAAACCAGAACACCATTTCATTAGGTAACAAAATCAGATATTGGAAAGAGCCACCTGTAGAGGAAACCATTCATCCTTAGATGGCCTTACTATGTTGCTCAAATTTTCTTGTGCTCCACTTAGATCAATCATTTCTTTATGAGGCAACATATCAAGTAAACGACCCCTACTTCACAATGAAACAGTAGTTGTACAAGCAGATGAATAACTCCCTCAATGTTAGTTGCAGTGGGAGGATGATTGGAATCCTTGAAAGCATCTAGATCATTTTCCTTCTCTTCTATTCTTTCCGCAATCTTCTCAGCTATAGAAATAGAGCCATTCTCAAGGAACGGGGATGAAAAACCCATATTTTACAACTTGGAGAAACTCTCTCACATGTTGTCCATTTTCTTATTCAGAATACCTACGACAACTTTAGTGCACTGGAAGGTAGAGTGGCAATGGATAAACTTGTTTGTCATCTGGGTAGCTGCATCCCATTCCTCAATCCCTGCCCTAGCGAGGTCTTCATCAGAGATCAAGTATAGCTTGGTGAGTATATCTTTTTCTTTTAGAACCTTTTTCCAAGATAAACCATTGGAACTGCTCAATCATATCATGAGCCTCCTAGCTCAGCTTTGATGCTTTGGTGATGAATCCGAGGGTGGGTTGTAGTGCTAGGAAAAAAAAAATAATCTTTTCCTAGTGAGAAATGTACAACTTCCTAACCAACAAAATAATACCTAGTTGTGAAGGATGGGATAGGAGAGAGCTTTTAAGAGAAGCAATCTCTATGTCTTTTGAGTTAATGGCCTTAGCCAACTCTGCCCTTTTCCTTTTCTTGGATGTCAGTTGCTCCACAGAGCTGCTCAATTCTTTATTCCAATTTTTCTCAACTTGGGAATGATTTGTTAAATGCATGTCCCGAGAGAACTTTGTCTCTTGAAGCTCTTGTTCTAATTGAGATTTTAGGCCCCCAAATTCAGCCTCTTTTTCTTGTAACATTTTCTCATATCGAGCTTGCTAGTTCTCCAAATCCTCATTCTTTTGTGCTATTCCTTGACTATACTCAAGGTGGAGCTGCTCCAACTCTTCATTATTTAGCTGCAAATTCTGTTATGCCTCTTGATTCTTAGTACGTAGCTTGTTTACCATAGAAGGTTCAATATTATGAACCTTTGCAAGCTCACCCTAAAGTCTATTCTTCTCATTCTCTACTGTCAATGCCCTTTTTGTCATATGTGCAACATCCGCCTCTAGGGATTTCTCTTTTTTCTCCAAAAAGCTAGCCCTTTCTTTTACTACTTTAAGTTGCTCATCCTTTTTCTTTAGCTAGCAACCAATTTTAAGGAAGTCAAAGGTGACCACCTGTTATGTTTCCTCCATAATCTCAACCTTATCCTACAGTCAGGCCACCTTCATGTCAAGCCCTACTACATATATTTCATAGTCTTCTAGGTGCATCTCCCCCTGTGGATTGGTTACTCTCAGGTACATGGTTGCAAACTTCAGCTCTTGTTAGGTCTCATCATAAAGAGTTTGTATTTTTGGCTCCGCAGAAGTACTGTCATCCTTTTCCTTGCACTTTTGTATTCTACTTGCATGTGCTTCCTTTCCATAGTCAATCTGCACCATGAATTTGACTGGCAATGAAACTAGTATGCCTGCGAAAGGAGCACCAGAATGTAGGGCATATGGATAGGTAATTTTGATAGGCCTAGAATTTACTTTTTTTGGAGAGTGACAGTTTCCAAGGAGAAGTGGGGCACATTCCAAATCTTGGTTTGAGAACTAGTAGAATGGCTTGCCACTTTCCATGACTCAATTGGTGAATCGACAGGACTCATGGGTAGGAATGGTGAAGGAGTTGTCATTGCAGAGTAAGAATGTTGTGATAGAAGAGGATCTACAACAATTACATAAGTAGCAGAAGGAACACCTTTGGAAAGAGAGGAAAGGAGAGCTTGAGCGGAAATAGTTGTTGCAAGGGTTCATAAAGGAGTAAAGTCGGGTGGAGTGGTCTATGAGAATTGGGAAAAACCTCCCACATGTGTTGGATTAAAAGTGAGAAATGGAGAGCCACTACTCATAGCAGGGATTGTCGCAGAGATGGGGATAGATACCAAGGATTGAGAAGCAAGGAGAAGGAGAAAATTTTACCTATTGACTGGTCAATGGTGGCTCCAGAATTGTTAGCGACTCTCCCTCCACTTCAGACTCCTGGGTAGCTATAAGCACCTATTTTCTGGTGGCTTCTTGTGAACCCTCTTTGATAATGGTCTTTGTACACTACCATTTTGTGGGTGGGGCTTCCCTAGCTTTAGCAGTTACTGTCATTTGCTACTGTAGTACCCTGGCTGCCTTAGCAGCCTAAGTGAGTGTATGTGAAGCCCTCGATACATTAAACCACACATTCATGGCTACATAGGCAGGTTGTCTGAAGCTTTTCTCCTTCGGTGCGGAGGATGCAAAAGTCTCCACTTCCTCTTCATGTTCTTCAGACTCATCCTCTGAGTCATCGCTCTTATTAATGCTAGAGTTTGAGATGGAATGGTCTTCATCCCACCATTTTTCAAATTCCTTATCCTCCTTCAAGCTCTCATAAGGGGCATCCAATTGCCCTATTTCTTGGTGATACTTCAAGAAAGCTTCTATCTTCTCATCAATCCATTCCTCATCCTTCCACAACTTATTGTACATGGCACATTCCATCTAGACATTATATTTGGCCACCACCACAACAAAGTAGAACTTGTGCCATGGCTTTCTATTATCTTGTGTGGGAATACGTGCTAGTTCAATAAAATTTTCATCTTTTTTTGCCCACGGGCTATGCTGCTTTTCCTAGTAAGGTCGAGGAACATGAGTAACCTTCATGTGTGGCTCTGACAGGGCATTGAAATGGTTGTAATCCCATTTGTCACATACCAAAACCAACCCTAAATGAGCTAGTTTATCTTGCAATAATTGATTCAATTGCTTCTTTACTAGAGTCACCACTTTGAAATTCTTCTAACAAGTGAAGAATCCTTTTCTCTTGACACTTGGGCTGCTACAGAAGGTATAATCAATGATATACGCCTTCTTATACCTTTAAAGCATGAGAACCCTAACAGTGACGTAGGCTAGGATAAGGAAGGGTTGACCAGTGAAGCCCCGCATTCAGAGAATTATGAAATTTGTTCCTAAGAACCAGTCACAAGTGGGAGTGAAACTCTACATGTATCTAGTCTGATCCTTATCAAGTCAGACTATGTCAGCTCCTCCTTGTAAATCTTGCAAGAACGGAGTTACAAAATAATCTAAAAATGCATAATAATCATATTACATGGAAAGAAAGGGTGTCCATGTGGATATTGGCTTCCTCTTCTTCTTTTCATCAAAATTTGATAATTCAAAATACCTACCGAAGAAATCAGGGTTTCGATGTAGGAACATTTGAACCATGAAGGAGAGAAATATAAACTTTCCCTCCACCATGTAATTTTTTATTTTTTGTATCATTTCCTCCACCAGGAACTCAACAAAATCATACTAGAAGGTATTGTGTTGTTTGCGAAATTGAAAAGCCAATCCCAGTTGAAAGGTTTCCACCATCTCATCAGAGACTCGACCACACACAAAAGCTAGCATTGACATGGCATCCTACATGTCCTCACAAAATGAACTGCACGACAACAGGACACTAAGCAGCCTAGCGCCTGGGATTCCCTTCTTACCAATCTCTTCTATCAGGAAATTTGAGCCCTTTTTCATTTCCTTACACATCTTTTCTCTTTTACCAAGGAAGAAGGACTCAATTTTCTCCCTTCTTTTACTTGGGTCTGAGATACATAGCATATGCCAAATGGCTTGTGGGTTGATGTGAACTCTTAGGTTCTAGCCCTCGATGCAGCAAGTGTCAGGATTATAATGCTAAATGGCGGCAACAACTATCTCTAGGCAGCAATGTACCAGTGGGACCATGTATTGTGGAAGACCAATGTACCAAATATTCCTTATTGTCAATGTGTCTACCTTAGGTGACTTCACCCTGCACAAGCTACTTCTCTTAAGGATTTAGGGTGTTTTGCAAGTCATGGGTCATAAATATTATCCCATTTGTCCTCAACCCTTTTCTTGTTTCTACAATCTTTGGTCCTATTTAGCTCTATCATATTCGCCCTCTTCAGCTTGCTTGGTATACCAGGCATAACATATGCTAAATCTTCATAGATATACAAATCTTTTGACAACTGTATGGTTGTAAACAAATCCTAGCCAATCTCCTCCTGCATTTGCTCTTATGAACTCTCTGACATTTTTTTTTAGATAAAAAAATTTGCGGGTTTTGAACTCTTTGTAAATTTTATTCGGCTTTGGATATGCTGAAAACTTCTCTACACTTTAAGCCTTGGCGTATTTGAAAAGACCTTAAACATTAAACTTTTTCATGCAATATTTAGCTATCTTTTCTCAAGGTGGTAGAGGAAAGTGTGCTTTTTGCATTTAATTCGGCATGTATCGTTAATTCCTTGGCTCATCCAAAATGAATTACTTGCCATTTCGAGGTGACAAGAATTCATTATTACATTTGGAAACCATGTGATATGTTGTGATTTCCTTGAAACTTGAGCCAAAACATTTCCTTCTAACCTTATGTGCTCGCAATTAATATCCTCGACAGAATGATTAAGCCAAAGCAAATGATCACGACCTAAAAATATATGGATCCTGCCTTGGGCTTGGGAAAATGCCTGTGAGATGACACAATAGCCTACAATTGTGCAGCTTACTATCGATAAGTGCCACCATTTTAAAGCTAATTAACTAGCTCTTATTAACTTAGCATGCATTGAGTCATACTTATGCAGATGTAACCAATCAAGAAATGCGAGCAAACGTAGGCACGCCTTTCAATTTAGAACTTGGTTATCATCACATTTTCTCAAAACGGATTAGCATGCTTTTTCTCATTTTTTTTATAAATAGGCCACTAAGTAGTGAGGAAATCACACTTCGCATTTGAGTAGATTTAATAATAGGTCATTGGCACAGTCTTTAGCTTTAGTAAGCGTGTTTTATCATAAGCTAGGTGGTAGGAAAGTTTCAATGTTAGTTAGAAGGTAGAATCATTGTGTCAGTAGCATGGATACTCCCATTAAGTTAACTTCTTACAAGTCACAAACAACTTTTCTGGGAGAGATTTCCACTAGGTGATTAAAGAGAATGACCAAAAATAAACTTCTTGGTTTTGGTAGCCATAAAATGGGTTCTGGGTAGGGATTGTATAAAGTATGAGGACAAATACCATGTGAACATTGATATCTACTCGCACTTTGTTGCGTCAATGTTAGACATTGGTATCCCTAGGCCTCTAATTTTGAAGTTGGTCAAGGAAATTTTTCCAAAAAAGTACCTGAATGGCCTAGGTGAGATTGCCACTCATGCTGCATATGGGGTAGGCCTATCGACAGCCAGTGACCTCCAATGCTACATTGAGGAAGAAGTGGTCATTATATGGCTACCTTTTCTTAGTTGGTTTTGCCTTTAGACATGCGACAAGCATCGATAGAGGGTTTCCTGGGCCTTGCGCTTTCTATTTTGTAGCTACAATGTAATACCATTCTATAACATTGATTGGTATACTGAGTTCAGAAACTTGGTGTTCCCTCTGCCAATGGCAATTGTTCCAAATGATTTTTCTTCTGCTACTGAAGAACCTGTTGATGATGATGTGGTAGGTGCTACCATAGAAGAAGTGGTAGACGCTACCATAGATGCGTCAATTGCTACCTCTTGTGCTCTTGGATAAAATGCCTCCCTGTTTCTTTGTTTTCTATTATTGAATACACTACCTACTTACAGTTTTTGTATATAAGCTTGAAAAAGGCTATAGATATAGCATATATGAAAGAATAACTTGTATAATCATATACTTTTTGAATTATGGCTCTCCCAGCCATTTTTACAATGTAAAAACTAAAAGAATATATATAAATCGACATATATCTTTATAAAAATCCATGACTCTCTCTTCCATTCTGTATATCTATTGTATGGGCCCTTTTATTAGCATATGTGTTCATTTCCTTTACACATGGGTGTATTTTTTCTATTTGTAAAGAAATTCCACTGTTCTACTCTCTGCAATGACAGGCTATTTCTGCCGAAACACGAACCAATTTCAAAAAAAGACTAGCCAACGCAAAGGGAGAGAAAATAAAAGAATTATTCACTGGAAGTGTATGAATGAGGTAAACAATCTAAAATGCATCTACACTTCTAAATAAGACATTGTATCTAAGATTCAAGAAATTTAAGCTAATTTAAACTAAAAATCTTCAGAAATATGTCCTATTGCTCTCTAACTCTAAAGATTTCTTTAATCAACTTGCTCTCAGATTTTAGAAGCTAATTGATTGCTAAAATGACACTTAGAGAATGAGAATTAAACTATTATGATTCCTAAATGAAACTACGATGATTCTACAACAAAACTTCTAAGAAAGAAACTACTGTAAACAACCATAATTGATGAATTAAAATTCTTGATGAATGTTTGATGAATGCTAGATAAATGCTTCCATTTGCTTGATTGCTTGAATGCTTGAATGCTTGGAAAACCTGCAGAGTAAGATTACACAAGTTAGGATCCTTTTCCTGTAGCCAGAAACCTATATTTATAGCTTTCACAGCACTCATTTGTGAATGGATAACATAGCAGAGGTTGAGATTCAATCTGGAGAATTAAATCGTATGAGATAAGAAGGTGGAGCTGATCATGGAGGATTATTCCTCCCCATGAAAACACCAGGTAAGATGAGAGGAAAGATGATTGAGAGGATTTCCTGTAGGTTTGTCCCTGAAACTCTTCCTATGAATGACAGTTGAATTAATTAGATTTGAAAAATCTAATTTTATTGCTGAGTGAATAAAGGGATATGATTTATGCATTTATTTAAATATTTTTGGTTTATTTAAATTTAGAAAAAAAGGAATAAATAATTTAATAAAACAAACTATAGAAGTTGTTTATTAAATTAAAATAAAAGGAATATGATAATTAAATTAAAGATTCTAGGATATCTTTATTTAATTAAGAAGAAACGTGATAAGGTAATTAAATAACACAAATTATTAAAGCTGTGTATTTAATTTGGGATATAATTAATGGATAAAGTATAGAAGAAATAATAATGATAATAATTAAATAAAACAAAGTATCTAATTTTGTTTATTTAATTAAGAGAGAAATAATATGATAAAAATGATAATAATTAAATAAAACAAAGTTTTTAATTTTGTTTATTTAATTAAGAGAGAAATAATATGATAAAATAGAAGAATTAATAATGAACTTAATAGCGGAGACCTTGGGTCTAGCTCGGTTGGTTAAGGTGTTCCACAGCGAGGCCCACCATGGGTTCGACTCTCCGGCGCTTCGTGGTACGGTTGGTGTGTCCTTGACCTTACCGTCCGCGATAAAGTTTCTGCGGTGGTGGGGGTTATATGGGGTAAAGTCTTTTAGATTCCCCTCGTTAAAAAATAATAATAATAATAATGAACAATAAAAATAAATATTTCTATTTATTTACTAAGTAGATGAATTTAAAGATTAATTAATCAATGAAAATTAAGTATTTAATTAATTAGATTCTCTAGACCATTTTTAGTGTCTACATTTTGCCCCTCTTTGAAGTGATGTGTTTACGCATTGCTTCAAAGAAAATTTAGCCTCAATGCCGTTATTGGTGAAAATTTTAAAATATGCCCCTGATCTGCCGCAGATATTGAATTTTGAAATGATAGCGATATATGCCCCCTCGGGAGATAAATTGATGAATTTTGGATTTGATGATTGATTATGATGATGATTTGATGATAGAGAAATGATTTATCTCCCGATAAAGAAATATTGATTCCTCTAGTTGATTATGATGATGATTGATGATCACGTCAGCTTAGAAGATTATTGATCTCATGATAGGTGAGATTCAATGATTGATTGATGATTGATTGACCTCATGATAGGTGAGGATCAATGATTGATTGATAATTGACCTCACAATAGGCAAGGATCAATGATAGATGCTCACAAGATTTGATCAAAGTCTCAGAAGAGCTGATTCAGATTTGAGTAGGAAATGTGGTTTGACTTCTTTGATTGATATGATATGCCCCAGTATAGGAGTGATTAATGTACTGAGACTTGATGATGCAAAATGATGAATAGGCTAGGAGATGGGATGAGGAAGAGATAATGGAAAGAGAAGATGAAAAGTAAGTAAGCACAAATGAATTCAAGGATAAACATGATGTTGCCCTAGTCAAGTTGCAAGCCAAGATTGATTGATGATGATGATGATGATAAGAGTGTTGTTGATGAGGGAAGGATACATCCCGAAACAACACAAAAGGATAGGGAAGGATACATCCCAATGATGATGATGATGATTGGATAAAGGCCTGTAACAAGGTTGGGAACAAAACCAAGGATGCAATTAAATGATTTGTGCTAGACTTAATAGATTAAGATTGGATGGAATTTGAGATGATTGAAATGAAAGAAAATGATTCAGAAAGAGGTGATTAGGAAAACAATTATATATTATCCTAAGAATTATTGAAGAGATAGTGATATGATGAGGAGAGGGCATACATGTAGCTTTTAAGATTGAAATTTGGTAGCTTTGAAACAATCTATAAATGCATATGCAAGACTAATATGGATGCAATATATTTTATCATGCAAATCTAAGTGTCATTTCAACAATCTTTTGGTTTTCTTTGTATCATCACTGAGCTTTAAAAATGTTGAAAGCGAATACAAGCATCAATGATACAATATAAGTCCATGATGACCTGAGTATTTCTTTCATGATTTTTGATATTGCAAGGAATACAAGCATCGAGGTATAATTAAACTGAGATGACTGAGCATTTCTCACGTAAAAACAAGAATTAATCATTTTCTTAAGTGAATTGGAATGTCATCCATGATACTTGGTAGAGCACTTCCCGCGACAATTCACAAAATAATAATGACTAACTCACAAACAACAAACAAAGAAAAAGTATCATTCTCCTTCCTTGCTTCTCTAGTTCAATACATCATCGAGTAGCTCCAAAAAATGATAAGCAAATGATAAAAAAAAAGTACAACAATTCAAATTCTACTTAATGTATTTTCAAATCATTATTCATATTAGATCATCGATGTTGAAATGTGTGTGCTGATGTGTGCATGATATTCTCAGACGTTTGACCAAAGAACTAACCTAAAGACCTATCCTAGGGGTCTCGGGACTGATCAAAGATTAGTCTTGCCTACGTTATACACACAAGAGACCACGTAGTTGACTGACACAGACTCCATTTTCTGACTGATGTAGACTCTATTTTTGTGTTTTCAATTTTATGAATGTTTTCACATGGATTTTCTAATTTTGATTTTCTTTTGATTTTTGATGGATTTTCTGATGTTTTTGGATTTTGATTTTCTAATTTTTTTTTTTTTTTTTGGAGTTTTATTTTCTGATGTTTTTGGATTTTGATGAATTTTCTAATGTTTTTAGGATTTTTGACAGATTTTTAAATTGTTTGGATTTTCAAGATATTTGATTTGGAATGAGATGGTATGACCGATTGAAGGAACAAGATGAACCACAATATAGGTAATGCAACCATGGATAAATGATAGATCAAAATGAAAGTCATTGCAAAACATGTCACACAAGCAACATATCTCTTGTTGAAAAATGACAATAGTTGATTGATTAATATGCCAAGAATGATTGATTCCATAAGGCATGATGATGATAAGTACTTAGGATTACTGATATCCTCTAAGTACAAAAATATTGATGATTGTTGACGATTGATTGACAAAAGATATGAGGATTGGATAATGTTTTACAACTAGGCTCAAATAAGATTTGCATGATGAGATTCAAGGTTGCAAAGGGACATGATGACATGGATTTTGATAAGCTAGGAGATATGGAATGGAATGATGCAAGGATAATGATAATGAATGGGATGATCAAGATATATACACAAGGCCCAAGTGCTTTGCCCCCATTCTTCATCAAAACCAAGGATGAAAAGAAAGGATGTATCTAGTAAGAATGATGGAATATGGATGAGATAAAAGATATGGTATGAAAGATATGGATAAAGCATATAGGATAAGCATATATGATGTTCAAGAAGATTCTTAACCTTATCAAGATCAAAAGTGGAAATGCAAGGAATGAGCGTAGAAAGGATGACTATGAATGATAAGATGGATGAGGCTTGCCCCTAAGTGTAGAGTGCAAGAGGAATATGTAAGATAGGATATGGATGATAGGGAGATGGAGGAAGGACTTTAACATTGAGTTTCACAACCAATTATCCCTTTAATTAACCATGGCAATGGGGATTAGACTCATAAATGCCCCTGGATTAATGGTATGATGGAAGAGACTAAGGATTTATGCAAAGGTTTGGATTAATGGGGAATGATGGGGGATGAATGTTGGATAATGGATAGATGGAAAGGATGACAAGCTCAACATTGGCACACAAAAAGGAAGGATGGTGGAGTGATGGAGGAAGAATGGATTTGGAAAGTGATAGGTTATTATATGGAAGATTGGAGGAAGCTTTTGGATAAGAAATTTAGATTCCAATCTTGATTTTATTGCTTCTATGAGACTTTTAGGAATCCACATGATTTTTGACTTTGATATTTGATTAGTGGTCCTTTGTGGCCTTGAAAATTTTTCATTTATGGACCTTTGTGGTCTTTGAAAATTTCCTTTTTTCTTTGATGGGCCTTTGTGGCTTTTTGAAAATTTCTTTTGATTTATGGACCTTTGTGGTCTCTGAAAATTTCCTTTTTTTTTTGATGGGCCTTTGTGGCCCTTTTGATTTTTCCTTTGATTTTGGATCAAGTTTTCTTTTATTTTTGCATGTCTCTTCAAGGAGACATGTTGATCCTTTGATACATGTGGATTTTGATATAGAAGCTTCTGATATTTGGCACCCAAATTGCTTCCAAGAGCAATGGGAGGGGTGGATTGAGATGAATAGTATGGAGGTATTATGGATGAGTTAATGTGGGTATAATTTTGAAAGGGCATCAAGGATGTGTGCCTTTGTTTTTCTTGAGGAATAGGATATGGACCTAGGATAGATGGAAATTTTGACTAGGATGAGGACCTAGGATAGATGGTGGGTTTGATGCACTAGGACACTTAGGTGTATAACCAAGGCCATGGTGATATGGGTGTTTTTGAATAGAAAGGGGTTCTATGATACCTTGTTCATGAATGCCTAATCCTTTGCCTTTGTAGTTCATACTTTGACACATTTGTTTACCAATGGGATATGTATTGTTTGTGAAACAAGATGCAAGTTCATTTTGGGGAGGATATGATATGGATGAAAGGATAGGTGTTGGAAGCAAACCAAAATGGATAAAGGTGGAGGATCCTAATTTATAGGTGTGGGGTTCATGGATAGCTTGAATAGGTGCAATAGAATCTTGACATGGGGATGATGAGGTGTTTCTATCTTGACTTGAAAAAGGATCATGAAGTGGTATGAAAGGAATATCTTTATCATAAGAAGGATAAACATCTTCATGGGATGAAAGGCTATCCTTGAATCGAAGTACATCTTGATCTTGATGAGGAAAGGAATCATTAGATTTCATATAAAGCGTGTCTTGATCATCGATTGGTAATAAATCATTAGATAGGATGGGAGAACTATCATGATCTTGTGATGTAATGGAATCATGATATGGTATGGATTGATTAGATGATGTGGAAAAAGAACTTGGAAGGATACTTGTCTCTTGAGATAGATGTGAATTATTTTGGATGAAAAGTGAAAGGAGGGGATCGTCATAAGATTCTTGAGAAATGGGATCTTGATCAAAGATGGGAAGATTTTGTGAGATTGTGGAATCATTGGATGGATTGGAAAGAATATTTTGATCTTGATGTGTAGGGGAGTCTATGCTAGCATGCTTTGGAGTGAGAGTTTGACATGAATCATTGGATCTAGAAGATATGATAGAAGAGGATGATTAGATGGAATTATTAACTTGAGTGAAAGAATCTTGAGGTTCATTTTGGTTTATGGTGGATGGAGATAAATGCATGACATGATAAGATTGTTCAATGTCATTTGTATTTGAGGACTAAGATTTGGGCTTATTGAAATTTTGGAAAAATTCAAAGATATTGAACTTGGATGATGGAGTTATTGGTGAAGAAGGTCTCATGTTCATTGTTTGGTCAAGAGGATAAGAAAAAATGTTTGGAAACAAATATCTCTCTATGGTTGTTTCCCAGATTTTTTGTTGAAAGTTCTTTAGTTGATAAGCTAGAGCATTCAATTGATCCTCCTCTATTTCAGCCATGGTGGTTTGAGTTTCAATTTTTATTTTTTATTTTTGTATGATTCAAGTGTTTTGGACTATGGAAAAAAATGTTTTGGATTGATGAAAACCTTGTTTTCGATGTGGGAAAACTGACAAACTGTCTTACTAACTCTCTATTTTTCTAACTTTCTGGAGCACTAAAACAAAGCCACGACACGCTAAAACAGAGACACGACGCGCTAAAATAGAGACATGACGCTAAAACAGATCCACTACGCACTAAAATAGAGAGATGACGCGCTAAAACAGAGTCACTATGTGCTAAAACATAAACACGAAGCGCTAAAATAGATTTGTGAAATGCTAAAATAGAGTGACGACATACTAAAATAGAGCCGCAAAGCACTAAAACAGAAATGTGAAGCTCTAAAATAGATCTGTGAAGCACTAAAACAGATCCATGAGGTGCTAAAACAGAGTTCTGATGCACTACAGAATGTTGCTTTCTCAAGAGTTGTTTGTATGTAAGTGTTTTCTTTGTCTTTCTGATTCGTTTGATAAGAGAATTCTTGACAAATTTGTTGGATACCCAATCTCGAATCATGAGAATTTCACAAGTGTTTGATTTGAAGATTTTTGTGATGATCTTATATGAATTTAATGAAGGAAAACACAACAAGCAAGAATAGAATAGTTGATTAAAATCCTAGAATCTAAACAGATAGTGTATGTTCTAAGAATCAAACATGATTCTTCTTGATTTTCATTGGTTTGATAACAAAATAAGACAATTCAAATAGACTCACTCCTAGAGACAAAAGGTCATTGTTATATACTCGAACGACCCATAGCTTGGAATTGCGTCGACTCACATAGCCATGTCACCCCCTAGAGGGTGCCCGTGTTTTTCTCTTTTCCAGGTGCATACTCAAAGTGACGGAAGTGGATACCAGATCCCCTGAGCAAACAGTCCTTGGTAGTTATATGGTGAGTGCTTGAGGGTAGATTCTTCCCCGCCCCTGCACCGCCGAGTATTACAATGTTTGGGAACTGACAAGCATGCTTCTATTTCTAGGTTCTTAGATAGGGTTTCCGTTCAGAGCGGCCAATGGATAAACTCCCTCGAGAGACCTCCCAATCTTTAGAACAAAGATTTTGGGGATGGTTATCCTACACACTTCTATTGAAAGAGGGTTTCCCCAAATTCACATAAATTTTAAAGTTGGTTGGAATGCCATGGCTTTTGGCTGTCCCCACTCAAGTTGTTCCCATAGGGTGAGTACTTTTTCCCACTATGGTAGGCCTGTCTAAAGGTTTTAATGAAAGCTTGAAAATGCACAAAGTAAAAGTGAGTCTGGTATTCTGATGCACCCAGTCAAGGGGAGAGCATAAACCTATCACCCAATCACAGCAAAAAAGTTTGTTCACTTTTTTCTAAAACCCAAAAGACAAATTAGTTAATCTATATGGAGATATTGCTCCATAAAAAGCATGATGTTCAATTTTAATCCCACAAGAAATGATGAAATTTCTATCCTAGGATTGATAAATTTTTATCCATTTGCTATCCTAGGATTGATAAATTTTAACCCGTTTTCTATCCTATGATTGATAAATTTTAACCAAAAAGAGACAAAAGAACAAAATTTGGCCGCGGATGTGTCAGATCCAAATAAAAAAATATTTAAAGAACAAAGAGTCGAGGTGCTAAAACAATGGATCAACGCGCTAAAACAGTGGCACGGGGTGCTAAAACACTTGAGAGACGCGCTAAAATAGACGATCGACATGCTAAAATAGACGACTTGCATGCTACAGAATCCAACCAGCGCACTATAAAAAACCACAGTTCCGTGAAAAAAAACACGCCGATACCTGTAAGACACTTTTCACAAAATTTTTGCAGAATATGGGGTTAGGCCCCATGGTGGGTGCTAAAATGGAAGTGTATGAATGAGGTAAACAATCTAAAATGCATCTACACTTCTAAATAAGACATTGTATCTAAGATTCAAGAAATTTAAGCCAATTTAAAAATCTTCAGAAATTTGTCCTATTGCTCTCTAACTCTAAAGATTTCTTTAATCAACTTGCTCTTAGATTTTAGAAGCTAATTGATTGCTAAAATGACACTTAGAGAATGAGAATTAAACTATTATGATTCCTAAATGCAACTAAGATGATTTTATAGCAAAACTTATGAGAAAGAAACTACTGCAAACAACCATAATCGATGAATTAAAATGCTTGATGAATGCTTGATGAATGCTGGATAAATGCTTCCATTTTCTTGATTTCTTGAATGCTTGAATGCTTGGAAAACCTATAGAGTAAGATTGCACAAGTTAGGATCCTTTTCCTGTAGCCAGAAACCTATATTTATAGCTTTCACGACACTCATTTGTGAAGGGATAACACAACAGAGGTTGAGATTCAATCTGGAGAATTGAATGGTATGAGATGAGAAGGTGGAGCTGATCATGGAGGATTGTTCCTCCCCATGAAAACACAAGGCAAGATGAGAGGAAAGGTGATTGAGAGGATTTCCTGTAGGTTTGTCCCCGAAGCTCTTTCTGTGAATGACAGTTGAATTAATTAGATTTGAAAAAACTAATTTTATTGCTGAGTGAATAGAGGGATATGATTTATGCATTTATTTAAATATTTTTGGTTTATTTAAATTTAGCAAAAGAGGAATAAATAATTTAATAAAACAAAATATAGAAGTTGTTTATTAAGTTAAAATAAAAGGAATATGATAATTAAATTAAAGATTCTAGGATATCGTTTTTTAATTAAGAAGAAACGTGATAAGGTAATTAAATAACACAAATTATCGAAGCTCTGTATTTAATTTAAGATAGAATTAATGGATAAAGTATAGAAAAAATAATAATGATAATAATTAAATGAAACAAAGTATTTAATTTTCTTTATTTAATTAAGAGAGAAATAATATGATAAAAATGATAATAATTAAATAAAATAAAGTTTTTAATTTTGTTTATTTAATTAAGAGAGAAATAATATGATAAAATAGAAGAATTAATAATGAACTTAATATAAATAAATATTTCTATTTATTTACTAAGTAGATGAATTTAAGATTAATTAATCAAATAAGTTGTATTTAATTAATTAGATTCTCCAGACCATTTTTAGGTGTCTACATTCACATATGTACAAAAATAAAATTTGGCACTTAATGGAATAGCTTAAGATGAATCTCATTGATTGGAATTCCTAAGGGTTCCTATTCCATACTTTCTAACTCGAAAGTGTTGTGCTCTTTGCATTGAATTATTTTAAAGGGGCCCTCCCATAAGCTATCAAATTTTCCATGTTGACTTGGCTTAGTAGCCCTTTTATCATATTTTAGTACTAAGTCTCCATACTTTAGGCCTTGGTCAAAAGCATTCTTGTCAAACCATCGCTTGACCACTTGTTGGTTGTTTGTCATGGCTATTAGGGAATTCTCCCTTTTTTCTTGTACTTCTAACAGTTTGGAAAGTTGAACCTCCATGGAGCCATTTTGTTCTATCTCAAGGGATTTCAATAGTTGAAGTGCTAAAATCTCCATAGATATAGGCAATAGTGCCTCTTTCCCGTATACCAACTCATAAGGAGAAGTATTAAGGACTTTCTTAGGAGTTATGTGGTTTACCAAAAGTGCTACTCAAAGGTTTTTTATGCCATTGTCTCTGGTGTTCCAAACCAATTCTTTTAAGGAGTCAGACTAGATTCTTGTTCATTGACTCCACTAGGTTGTTTCCTTGCGGGTAATAATTTGATGATGTCTTAAATAATATGCCATTTGTTAATGCAAAGTGACATACCTTTGCACCTAGGAAAGCTCTAGCATTATTGAAAATGATAGTCTTTGGAGGACTGAACCTTGTCACCAACTCTTCGAGGAAATCCACTATCTCTACGTCTATTGCATTTTTAAGCAGAACAACCTCTGTCCATCTTTTGAAGTAATATGTGGTGGTCAAAATCCACTTGTGCTCAATGTTGGAAGCGGGATTAATCATCCTAATGAAGTCCAGGCCCCATTGTACAAATGGTTCATCCACCATTATAGGTTTGCGAGGCATTGCAGAATTCTTCCTTCTGTCTATAAAGAACTAGCATTTTTTGCAATATTTTACCAAAGAGTGGGAGTTGTTGAAAAGTGTGGGCCAATAATAACTTGCTCTGCAGTAACGCATTGCAGGAGGCAACCATTGAATTTTTTTTAAAAAATGACCCCCTCCACTAGCGCGTATCCATAATTTTGCACCTGATAGTATCTCCTCTTTTGGGAGGAAAGACCTGGAAGATAATTTCTTGTTTGGATAAACCTCATTATATTTGTTAGCTAGCAACCCTCAGATTTTGGCTCATTTACCAGAACAAGCTTCGATTACTCTTCTTTGGCAGGTATCTCTTCATCCTGCACCATGTATTCACACAGTCCTCTTCCTTGGACAGTTTTAGTGGGTTTGACCTCAATGTCATATTCAAGCATCTTGATGATCCAATTAGCTCTTTTTTCTATGATTTCTCCCTACATGATATATTCACACACACTAGAATGCGCGACATAAACAAACACTTTGTTGTAGGAAATTAGATGTTGAAACTTTTTAAGTCCCTTCACTACTGCAAAGGCTTGTCCTTCATTGAAATTATCATTCATCTCATATTCCTTCAGGGTTCGGGAGTAGAATTCCACTGGATGTTCTCATTTTCCTTCATTATCCTTTTGAGTTAAGATAGTAGCAATACTCGACTTGCCCCTAAATGCATACATTATAAACTCCTTAGATAAATCTAGATTAACTAGTACCAAAGCTATGGAAATAGCATCCTTGACTTTTTCAAAGGCTTCCAGAACTTCGGTTGTCCACTTGAATGCTTTATCCTTTTTAAGCATCAAGATGATTAGCTTAATTATTCCCACAAAGTTAGAAACAAACTTGCTAACAAAATTTGCATTGCCCAAGAAGGACTGAATTCCTTTCTTGTTCACCGAAAGGGGAAGTTCCTTGATAGCTTTCACCGACTCGGGGTTGATTGAAAATCCTTCTTTGGATACCACGTGTCCTAACAACTTTCCTTGTGGCACTGTGAATACACATTTTTTTGGATTTAGGGAAACTCCAAACTCTTGGCACTTTTAAAAAACTATTTCTAAGTGGTCGAAATGATCATCCTTAGATTTAGAAAACATAGTAAGATCGTCTAAATAGATTAGAATAAACTTATTGATTAGCTCACTCAAAGCGATGTCCATCACCCACCGGAATGTTGCCCTTGCGTTGGATAAACCAAAATTCATTTTAGCATATGTAAATGTTCCCCACTTTATAGTAAACGTAGTCTTGTGCTAATCCTCCTTCTTAACTCGAATATGATTGTAACCAAAGAAGTCATCCAATAGAGAAAAAATTTCTGATCTTGCTACCGTTTGTAGGATTGACTCCATAGAAGGTAGTGGATAATGATCCTTCAAGGATGCTCTGTTTAGGTCTCAGAAGTTCACGCACAAGTGGATATCTCCATTCTTCTTTCGGACCGGGACCAGATTGGATACCCATGTACTATGCTTGATTGAGAAGAAAATACATGACTCAATTAGCTTGGTTAGCTCTTGCACCATTAGCACTTCAATTTTAGGGTTTATTGGCCTCTACTATTGTTGGACTAGTTTTGCACCTTATGTCAACTTGATCGTGTGCTGGATGATGTCAGGATCGTATCCCTTCATATCATCATAGGACCAGGCCACTACTCCATATTTCTCACATAAATTGATGAGCCTTTCTTTATCATGGTGCAGGACATCTTTCCCAACTCGATGGTTTCTTCCAGCTAAGACCCAAAGGTCTACGTAATCACTTTTGTCTACCATGAACTTTCATCTATCATTTCTTACATCATCACAATAAAATTTTTTTTCAAGAGTAATCAATACTTTTAGAAGCTTGTTAGATTTGAGCTACATGATTTTTCCTTCATAAGCCTCAGTGATCTTTGGTTGAAGTTGATCGGTGAATTCCCTCAACTGTTGGATGAACGAGGCAATCTATTCATCACTTTTAAAAACCTATTAACTTTGATCATTGTTAGGAATCACTGGTTGAAATATTACTTGTACAGATTTTTCATTATGTATAAGGTCAAAGGTAGGATTAAACTAAACACCAATCATGGCCATGCAGTTTGCATCACTATTTTGTCCTTGGGGAACAATCTAGATGTTTGTTGTGCAGTTTTTCGCACACACACCCTACTGAAAGCAGGGACCCTCTTTTTCTTTCATTTTTGGTGTTTTGGCCCTTGGTTTTTTGAGGTTTTGTTTCCTTAACACATGATTGAATGATTATCTTATTTGTGCAAATTCCCCCTTCTAGGAAGCACTTTGAAAATCTAGTGTTCTGAACTCATTTTGGGTTTTTGGCTCTTTTTGGGAAAATTCCCTCTGGGCAGAATTCCCCGGTTTCCTTGAAAACCCAATGGTAGCTGCTTTACACTATGATCCAAAGATTTTGGTGCTTTGCAGAATTCTGTGGTGACCAAATTTCTCTGAAATTCTATCATTTTGTCAGATTCCCAGGTTTTGGTTTGGCATGTATTGTCGACTACATTAATGCTCGTTTGTATGTTTTCTACGACAAGTATTTAATTTATTTTGGGGAGTTTCATGCCATTAATTCTTTATCATTTTCTCTCTATCAATCTAAAGTGCTTGATCTTGAGTGTTGGGCTTGATTTGGTGATTGAATTCATGGATTTTTGGATTTGGTGGTGATTTTCCTAGGCATCATCATAACTATTGTTGTTTGCTAGGGCATTAAAAACTATTACCTATCATTGTTGTAATTGAGTTTCACTTCATCAATGGTATGTCTTCATTTCTTTGCTTTTAATTGTTGAATGTGAGTGATTCTTTGGTGTCCTGAGTGTGCTTGGAGTCTGAATTTCTATATGTTTGGGCAATGAACATATTGAAGATAGGGTTGTTTGATTTTGTTAGATTGATGATTCCCAAGTGAGTTTTTTCAGCTTGCTTTTCAATTTCATTATGAGGTAGCTCACTTGTATATGCCATAAAGAACCTTTTGAAAACCTAGAAAATGAGTAAGTTGAGCCCAAGCTTGTCCTATGCATTCATGGCAGAATTTTAGGGTTTCATGCTCAGAGCATCACCAATTCCTTTCGATCTACTTTAGGATGAGCCTTCAATTTAAAGATGATCTATAGGAGGTTCAAATTGAGCTAGTTTCAAGCCAAAGATCCTCAAATTTGTGATCATTCGATCAATTTGAGTGAAGTCTTGAGAAAACGTCAATATCCATAAATTCGGGTTTTCCTTCAACTTCAGGATTTTCCTCTACTGGCGGAATTCTATGACTTTCTGTTTTCTCTTCATTTTCCTAAAATGTGCAATAGTATAGAGTTATGCCTACTTTGTAGATTTTTGTCCTGGGTTGAATTCTCTGAAACTTTGTTGAAAATGAAGAAGTGAAAGATAGCATGATTTATTAGCTAGTGATTATGCATTGTATGATCAATTTGAGTTGTTTAAAGATGTATCATGTTGTTTCTTAGTTAATGATAGGTTGATTAAATGATTATTGGATTTTTTTTGTGTTTATTTCACTAAAATCTGCCTCGCTGGGAATTTTCCAAAATTCCTCTCTAGCCTAGATTTTGCAAGATGACTAAAAACCGAACTTTTATCTGATCAATTCTTATGAGGTTTTAGAGAATTTTTCTTATCATGGAACTTGTATTGAGGTTGAATATGCCATTTTTGATTTATTAACTTGGGTTTAATGTGATCTTTATATTGGTTTCTTTGTTGGATGTAGGCTGAATCAAGTAAGGCAATGCCAAGTGGAACCAAGGGTAGAGTGATGGATCCAAGTGCAGAGGGGTCTTCCATTTTTGAGGTAGAAAGAATCAAGATGGATATCAAGAGCAGAATTATTGAGAGCAAGATGACTTCCATCTAGTCAAGGGTAACTAATACAAATGTTGGATTATGGGATTAATAAGAGTTCAAGACCAGGATGGTAGAACAAAACCTTCCTTTGTTGGCTAAAAGGACATTAGAATCAGGGTTGGCACATGTGGCTGGATTCCATCCTACAGTGCAGTGTGATGAGTTGGTGCTTGAGTGTGCTAAACACTATGACAGAGTTAGACAGAGGATAGTTGGTCCCCAAGGGAGAATTGTGGCAAATCAAAATCCTGTATCTATATCCCAAACCTTTGGCATGCCAGAGAGGTCTCATGTGGTGGATTTTGATATGGATATGGCAAAGAAGTTATATGAGGAAGATACCATCAAGTCCCAATAGGTCATCAATTCCTCGTTGGAGAAGCCTAGGTCTCACTTTTCCAAGCTACCCAAGTAGCTATTTAGAGCTAAATTCAAGAAGGAATACTATGATGTTATCACCCTTCTCAGTAGGGTCGTAGGGTTGAAGAGTACTAGAGTATTTGAGAATTGGATGTTCCATTTCATCGTGAGGATGGAGCAAAATGTTAATTATCATTGGGAAAGAATTATAAGTGCCATGATTCATGAAAAAATGTGTAATGTCTCATAGACAAAGACCTTCACAATGACCTCCTACTTGGTTTATGTGCTTGCAAGGTTCCATCCATACAAAGGACTAAGTACAAGGGGTGTGTTTGGAAAAGATGTAATATATGAGGTTTATCCACAACTACACCTAGGTAACTCGAGTTATAGGAGGTTGAATGATGCATTCACCATGTACATCACTAGTTTGCTTCAAGGTGTAGAGCATGCAAGGATATCTGACAATGTTAAAGGGTATGTGCAGGATCATGATGGGCCAAAAAGTGGCAATATAATGGGTATGTGGTTGATGACTATTTTTTTACCCAAAATTAATGAATGAAATGGGTTTTTAGAGGAGATTCTCAACTTTCCACCGATATAAATTATGCTTTACTTTGAATTTATTAAGTAATTATTATTCATTTTCTATTCAAATTATGACTAAAGTCTTGATTGATAGGATGATTGAAAACATATATAGCTTTCTAATGGTATCATAGTTTTTGAATCTAAAACATGTATCACATTCTATGCTTCACATACTATAGGATTAGAAAACAGAAAAATTGAATTTCATGAATTTTTGACCAAGTTAAAGTGGTCAGACATATGAGTTTTTAAATTTTTAAAAAACTTGTAATAAAAAATTAATAATTAATTATTTACTTGGAAAAAAATTACAAAAAATATTCATCACATCAAGGCATGAGTCCTCTACTAATATCTAAAATATTATCATTTTATTGTGGTTAGGGTGGTCAGACAGACACCTACTTCTTATTTTTTCCCTGAAATTTAAGTACCAATGCATTGAAATTTCAAATTTTCATCAAATAGATTTTTTTTTTTTTAACAAACCTAGTAGTTTAGAAACTAAATTCAATTTGATATAGATTATATTCTTACATATTTTTGAAACAATATAGACAACTTATTCAAATTTTTACGTCAAGTTTCCTAACTCTAATTTTTCTAAATTTTTTACCACTTAAGGACCTATTTTTTCCAAGATGATCCTACACATACCCCAAAGAGCTAATCAAAAGGTATGGGGCTAGGTTCATATAGTTTCCCATATTTTCATATATAAGGATAGATGGTTGTTAGAGGGCTCCATATAGACTTCCTAGGTATCCCACATCACATTATACTTCTGGAGGTCACCAGACAAATATGTGATTTTGATGCAGTTGTGAAGAAGGATAAACATAAAACTGGATTTGGTGGTGATTTTCCTCTGAGGATAGGCACTAGTAAGGCATGCCCTTCTATTAATTTGGCCTATGCTTCTGAAGAAGAAATGAGTATTCTAGGTTTATCCTTTCATTCCAAGAGGTCTAGGTTTGATAGGACTGGCGAAGCACAAAAGAAGGCCAACAGAGAATATAGTCACAAAGATGATGTAGAAGACTATTGGGCAAATTGCAGTGATGAATTTGAGATTAGAAGGAAGAATTTTTCCAGGCTACCTATTAACTTGGTTTGGCTATATAATGTGAAGGCCATTCTAGATCAAGTTGAAGATGACAGAGATTTGATTCAAGGCCATGACTATGAAGTTGTGAAAGATAAATCAGTTGGAGAAATAGACTGACTGGAGGAAGAGAAAATAGGGCTAGAGCAACTCATGACTCCAGTGATCAAGTATACAAAGTTATGGCTCAAGCATAAGATGTGGGAGCTAGAAAGTGAAGGTGTACAATGCACCTATGATTTAATGGGAGACTTGGAGTCTCATTCAACTTCTGAGGAGTCAACTAAGTAGGATCCTAAGGGTAAGGAGAAGGTGAGCTCTCCTTTTAAGATTAAGATTAAATATTTTCAAGCGGAGGAAGTACAGGAGGTAGAAAAGAAAAGAAATCCTATTGCAAAGAAAAGAAAACATATTTCAAGGATGAAGAAGTCAGCAAAGGATGAGGCTGAAGGAGAGGATAAGGAGGTTAGTGTCCCTATTCCCAAGAGAAGAAGAATGGTAAGAATTTCGTAGAAGGAAAAGGAAAGTTCCAAGGTAGGGGAGGAAGTTGGCCCACCTATGATAAATGTAGAGAGCTTGAGAGAAATGACATAGGTATACACAAGGAAATCAAGAACTCCTTATCCTAAGGACAGTGTACTGAGGAAGGATGCTCCTCCAGTTACTCCTGCTATAGAACAAGGTGATAATATTCCTCCTTCCCATGAAGCTCACAGTGAACCGGGTGAATCCAAAGAGGCAGAGAGTCATCAAGATCCAAAAGGAGAAGAATTTCAAGAAGGTGAGCTCTATAGTGCTGAGGCAGAAATAAAGAAGGTGTTATAGTCTCCTCTAGTGACTTATGATTATTCACCTGTTAGGAGTGAAGAAGATAGACCTCCTCAGAGAGAGGAAATACCAGTTAGGACTCCACCACCGATACATGAAGAAGAAGAGCATAATAAAGAAAAGGAAGAAATAGTTGAGGAGATTTCTAAGAAACAGGATTTGAATGAAGATATGCCCAGGGATAAACAAGATAAAGTTGGATAGAGAAAAGTACAATCAAAATCTACTGTTCCGAGCTGGTTGGATAAAGAATTAAAGAGTAAACAGATTGTTGTAGATGACACCCCTCCCAATTGGGATGAGCTATTGGAAAATATAGGAAAGGGTAAAGGAAAGAAGAAAGCCAGAGTCATCTCCAAGATTGAATGAGATGAAATAAATAACAGGGTGGTTCACATTGCTACTCCTACTCCTGATAAGAATAGAGATGATGTAACTGGAAGTGATTATAATGTGCAGACCATCAACCTAGAGCCTACTTCCATGGAACAAGAGATTGAAGAGTATGAGGGCTCTAGTGTTGTGTTCTTGGGTAGGTTGAGGAAAGAAGTACAAACCAAAAAGGAACTAAAGAAGGAGAATGAGAAATTAAAGTACTTGCAAGACTTGATGAAGCCCTTGCATTCTACTAGCTCCTCATCATCTGTTGTGATATTTCTACGACAAGAAACCATAACAGAGCTAGAGAGAATGAACACTACTACTCATGCTACAAAAAACTAGTTACAGGGGGTGTAAACTAAGGAAAATAATACTATCAAGGACATCCTTTCAACTGATGAAGAAGCTATGAGGTCAATAAATTGGTTAAAGGATGTATTAGCTCAAGATAAGGAAGATGTAGATCTCATGTTGCAGAAAACCAAGACCATCATAGATTATATGAAGATAAGTTGGTTAGTGATGGAATTCTTCCTTCCTCCAGAGCTACAGAACATTGGGAATGGTTCAAAGTTTTGCAAATAAGGCAGAGGGTTTTGAAGAAGGTGTATAAGTAGAGGAGGAAAATTGAAGACACCCTGACCAATATCTACAATAAATGCATTTATTTCTTTGAGGTGATGACAGGGAGAAAGAAATTTGCACCAAAACATCTTAGGTTGGAGCAGTTGAGAAAATGGTGGCGAGATGTGTATTCTCCTACCAATGAGGACCTAGTTACTGAACATTAGTTGGATGATGCAGCCACCTATATTGTAGTAATGGATAAATATCAAACCATAAAGGTGGAATGGGATAAATTGGTCGAGCAGTCAAGAGAAGATATTAAATCCATTGAGAGGAGAATTAAGGTTTTGACTATGCCACCTGTAGCCGACTTGGATAGGATACTTTTGATGGTGTAGGATAGGGTGGAGTGAAATAAGGATAAAGGGGGGAAGTAGTTAATACAATGTTACATTAGAATTTGTGCTTCCCCATTATTTATCTTCTTCCTTCACATGTGTTGGACCGAGCTTTTTTGGAGACCCCAAGTCGACCTGGATGGAATAGATGCATTTAATTCCCATTTCGTTTATTTTGAATTCCTCTTGGCTAACTTGTTTGTGGCCATTTTTTTATTGTAAACCCTAATTAGGTTGACATATCTTGGGGGGTTTCTATAAATATGGCATTCTACCTCATTTTTAAGGGCTAGATAGTTTTTACATTGGAGTGAATTAAGCAGTATAGAAAGAGTTAGAGTTAGGAGTTAGTCTTATTTTCAAGCAAGCAAGTGTTGTAACAAAATACTGGAATTGTTGCTACTTTGGGTAATTTAATGCAAGTGAAGACATTGTGATTTGGTGCCTTTCGTGTGTTGAATTTTATCTAGCATGGTTCTTGTGATTCTATCTTTGGAATTGCTTAAGTTTATTTGATAGATGTGCTAGGTTTAATGTTAGAAGAATTGATAGTGTTTATGATTTGGTACTTGAAGTGTTGCAGCAATCTCTGGTCCACACTTTTTGCAACCAAATGATTGTTAGTTGCTTTGCAAAGTTAGCCTAGACTTTCATATTTATTGTGCTTAGTTCAATTGTTGATGCTTGTTCATTTCAATTGCAATAGGATTTTTTTGAATGAATGTTCATGATCTAAAAATATTTAATGCCTTAGAAGACTGCACTAGCTTTGTAAGATTGCAGATTCATCTGGGTCAAGCAAAGATCAGTTTCTGAGGGATTGGTCCATTTCAAGTGTTTCATCATTTGCATTGTTAATCTTAGGTATAGTGTTAAATTTAAGAATCTCTTTGAAACCTTATCTCTTTTGATCTTTCTTTATCATTTTGGTTAGATTTAGGATTGGAAGTATCATCATATTGCTAGATTTGATAAATCTAAGGATTCAATATTTGTTTGTAGTAAGGCCCCTTTGTGATTACCAGCATTTTCACATATATCACTAAGTTGTTTATGCATTGTCAAGACCTAAGATTAGAGACCTTGGGGTTATCTCTTGAGGCTTGCTGGTAGATATTTACCTTTCAAGAGAGATAGGATATCATATTCTATCTAAGTTGTTGTGTAGAAAACACCATAAACAATGTTGAAGGCTTCAAAACTCTCAACCAGGTCCCAGACTCGATGCCGATAGGATCTCATGTGACATTCCTTGCCATGGAAATCCCCCAGACTTGGTTGACTACTAGTTCAGAATCTCTGAACACCATTAATTTCTTAATGACCATTCGCTCCGCAAGGCTCAAACCTTGAACTAATCCTTCATATTCAGCTTCATTGTTCGAACAAGTGAACTAGAAGTGGAAAGACCTTAGTAATTTTTAATTTTGTGGGGATATTAAATATATCCCCTCTCCAATGCCTACTTTACTTCTTGCTCCATCAAAGTACAACCTCCATAGCTCATTTTCTTGGCCACCTTTGAACTCTTTGGCAACCTTTGGGAGCACTTGGTCTTCATCATAAATTACATAGGTGCCCAATCCTATAGCATAATAATTGTCGAAAGGGTCACTATCCATGTGTTCACTCAATAGAGCGTCTTCTTGATCATCTTAGTCTTTGGTCACCTTTTCTTCCTCTATTAATTCAATGCAATACATTTCTTGCCTAGTGATAGAGGTATGCACGACTTCAAAATTGATCAGGGCTTCATCCGCTACATGTTTAGAATGTAAAGCCTCTGATTCTATCTTCATTTTTGCACTGTTCTTGGTTCTAAGAATCAGATGTGACCAATCGAGGGACAGGTATCTGCCTACCTCTGAAGTAAATTCTTGGGATAGATAGAGGCTAAACATGGGAGGAACATCTATGATCACAGTGTCTTTTGGCACTGTGATACTAGGGCAAGAAAATAGAGTTAAAGGAAGTTCCTTGATGACCCCTATGGTTTCAACTTTGTTCCCATCAAGCTGCATTACTCCCCTTTTCATAGGTTCATAGCCAAGTCCTAAAGTATTGGCTATTTGTTTAGGCATAACTGTGGTGTTAGCGCTAGAATCAATCATAGCATTGTGCAACAACTTGTTCCCTATAATGAGAGTTAAGAAGAAGGGTTGGAGCTTCAACTTATCTCTAACTTTGACAAGGGATTATTTTGTGTCATTTGTAACTTGGACATTAGCCAAAGATAGTTTATTAACAACCTTTGCATTGGCTAACTACTCTATTGGCACTGCGTTAACCTCTACTTGAAGCACCTTCTATAATAGCATTTTTTGCTCAGGGATAGCTAGAATGTCCCATAGAGACACATTAGAGGACGATTTCTTCAATTTTTCTACTACATTAAAAGGTGAAAAACTTGGAGGTTTCTGCTCCTTTGTTCTTATTATGATAATTTCCTTCCGCGGTTGAGATTGCAATGGTGCAGTGTAAGTGCCAGGTATCTGATCGGAAGCACTTGTAAGTTGCAGGCTGGCTATATGAAAAAGAACTAACTCGCTGGTAAATCTCCTCTTTGAGCGAGTGTTATAGTTAGATTGCACTTGCAGTGTCTTGGATATGGACATATCATTAGCAAACAATGATGTCAGATTCTTGTTCTAGAGACAGCCCTTGCATTTGTGTTGTAAGAACTGCACTCTCCCTTTGTAGCAAGGAATATACATAACCTTTGTGGTCTAGCATCGCGCATTGGCTACGTTGCTCTACCACCTTTTGTTGTAAGTTGTCACACATAAATTTATGAGGCATATGGGTATTGTTGCAAGGGAAGCACCACAAATTGATGTCATCAATGAGGTTATTCTGCCCTGCGGTTAATTCCCTACTCGAGCTTGGTGAAGCGCTCGTTAGCGGAATAGGCACCAACACCATTTGGTTGACTATTGGAGCTAGTGGATTAGTGTATGAACCACTTTGGTACTGATTTTGTTGATATGACGGTCGTCCACCTTGATAGTTCTGATAGGAAAGCTTCAGAGGTCTTGATTGGTTTTTCTTGAGGGTGGTTATGTCATTTTCCATAGTCTACAACATTTCTTTAAGATCACTCATTTCATCTTTAGAAGAACCTGATGTAGAGGCAACAAATTGCGGTGATGCCACATATGTGTATATTGATTGGGGAGTTGGAAGCGCACTAGTTGATGCAACTTCTTGTGTGGGTATCGATATTTCAAGAAATATTGGCATGATAATCCAAGGAGGCAACTTTCCACAATCTATCAAATTATTCTCAGCTTTGACGGTGACACTATAAGCATATGGTAGAATAGCTCCTCCCAACGACATGATCATCATAGAAATGTCGATATTGATGGACTTCAAATAAAATATGAATGCCCACTCAGGAGTCAGGTGTATAGTAATAGGAATCCTCTACCAATTCATGTGGAATCGAGCATTGAAGTCCTTTGTAGCCTCTTGGGGAGCTTGTTTTATGACAGATAGTTGATCATACAGTGAAGAACGATCTTCATCATTTGAGAACCTCTCATATAACATATCTTTGAGCTTGTCCCAGGTGCGAATAGTGCTAGGTGATAGTGTTCGGTACCAATCCAGTGCCTTGCCTTGAAAAAATGTGGTGAGAAGCCTTAGAGCTACATTCTGCGCTATGATCCCGTGCACTAGACACATGTCTGCCACATCTTGCAGATGTTTTACAAGTGTTCTTGAGCCATCTTTGGTAAACTTGGGTATAGCTTTCATAGCTGAAACTAGGATAGCACCCTGGAAAATAGGTGCTACTGGGGCTACTATGGGACTTCCAGCATCCCATGCCACATAATTTCTATTGGTAGCTGACAACATGGTTAGAGGAATGGGTGGTGGGAGTGGAACGATTACCAATTGATTTGTGCCCTGCATTGTTCCTAGTGGAGGTACTAGTAAACTGGGGTTGCTTGCAGTTTGGGATCTAGTTACAGGACGATGGCTCATACACCTTTCTGAAGCACAAATTCATTTAAGCTCAGTCCCACCAGGCATGCCAGAAAAAGAATAAACTATTGATGCAAGAATTTGATAAGGTAACATTGTCTTATGGGAAACTCAGTTTATGGAGGACCTTTTGCACTAAACTGAGTGACCTTCGAGTTTTTAGAGAAGTCAAATTCTTCTATAATGGGGTTTTGGAAAGGGAAAAGGAAACAAATATAAAAAAATAAAGTCTAAGCTAAGGAGATGTGCCAAGACTTAATGATAGGCACGATAAATCATAGATAAGGGCCCGATTGGTATTTGTAATGTTCCAGAAAAAGAAAAAACTAAAAAATTAAAGCACAGACAATTCATTCATTGACATAAAATAACATTGCATACATTCCTACTACCAAGAATAGTCATTAGGCATGATCTAGATCAGCAAACTTGCATTCAATATATATAGAATTTCTCAAATGGAATGTCTAGACAATAGCAACACAGTTTACAGTTTAATCAAATAGCATGAAATAATAGAAAGGCCAAACAATTGGCACAGTTTGAATGTCTTTTGCAATAAAATAAAATAGTAATAAAGTCCTGGCATCTTTTCCTAAAACCAGTGTTCCTTCAAAATTTTGAACCCTTTTCTCACAACAGAGAGAAGTATATATAGCAGAAAACTCCCACTGCTTCAGAGAGCAATAACAAAAAACATTTCACGATCCCTAGCAATGATGCAGAAATAAGATTATTCCTCAAGCTATTGCAAATAAAAAAGATTTGAAACCAAGTATCTGGTCATTCCGGGCTCAGGTGCATCTCCTGCAAATGATGGTGGTGGTCCTGGCAAGGTTAAAATAGACAAGTGTCACCATCCCATGCAAATGATTGTGACATGTGGTGGCCAATCACAACACTTGGTTCGCCTGATTCATCGCCTAAATACGAAATTCACCGAATAGGCACGTGGCAGTATTTCGTTGCCTATGTGAACCTTTATCTCTCACTGCTAAAGACTTGCATCAAGGCTACATGTGTTGAATGGGAAGAGCTCTATCCAAAAGTGTAGGAAACAGTCATCGGCTAGGCGCAAAAGAGATGTGTGGCAGTATTTCGCTACCCATGGTCATTATTTCATCCTCTCGCTAAAATATTTGTGAAGAGTAGACATGTAGCAAGAGTGCATCGTAGAAAAAAATTGTGGGTCCCACTAAATTTCTTTGAGAATGAGAGCTTTGTGGCACTCAGGCAAAGCCTGATGAGGAAGCAAAAAGGAACAATAAAAAATAGCCTACAGCTACGACATGTGGAAGTATAGCAAGGATTCCTGAGATGCAAAGGAAGGGAAACCCTTGAGGTGCGCAAAGCAGGCACGTGAAGGGGGAAGTAGACCTTGATAAAAGGCCAAGTGGATTTCCTATGATTCGCAGGTTGATACTTAGAGTAAAATACACCCGAAGGGAGCTCGTTGAATATTTATTCATAACACCTATCAATGTAACTAGGATATATATATTACTTTGATAATTTAATTTGATTGTACATCTGAAACATTTTTTTAGAAGTAGGGAGGTCATGTGAATTTCATGTCTAACCAACCACAAGGTGTGGTGAGTGCTTCTTAATCTCCAGTTGTTATGCATGAGCCATCCCTCGTGTGTGTTTTTAAAAATTATACTAGAAATTTGTACTTTGAGTTCAATAGATGTACTATTATTCTTAGATTTAAAAATCAAATTAAATTGAATTTAAATTTTAAATATGTCCATATATGTATATGTGAGATGATAGCATTAGTATGATAGGTGATAGTTAGGCTACTGATCAAGGTCATTTCATGAATCATCCATATCCTCTCAATAATAAATCTTATATAATTGCAAGGTTGAGACACAATTTATGAGCAAATTCTTATTTTTGGAAGATCTTATAATTTTTCAAACTTAGTTAAATTTCAAAAATCAGGAGGTCAAATTTTAGTATTCAACAAGTTGTATAATTTTTCTCTCTCTCACTATCCCACTCATTGTTTATCCCTTACAGTCTATCTTTGTCTCTATCTTTGTCTTTGTCTCTATCTCTATCTTTTTCTCTATCTCTATGTCTCTCTCTATCTCTAGTTCTCTCTATCTCACTTTTCTCCCTTTCCCTCTCTTCCTCCTTCCCTCTCCACTTCTCTCTATCTAGCTCCCCCCTCCTTCCCTCTCTAATTTTATATCACCTCTCTCTCCCTAACTCTCACTCCCTCCATCTTTGTCTCCTTATCTCTTTATCTCACACCTCTCTCTCTCTCTCTCCCTTTCTACCTCTCCCTCCCTCTCCCCTTTCATCTTTACTTCTCTCCATCTCTCCTCTCCCTCTTTCTAGCTACCTCTCCCTCCATCACTCCCAACCACTCTCACTTTATTTCTTTCTATCTCACCTCTCTCTCACCTCCCTCTCTCCCTTCCTCTCTTCTTCCTGATCTAATCTCTAGCTCCCAATCCCTCTCTTTACCTACCTCTCCATTGATCAATCCCTACCACTCTCTCTCTCTATGCCTCCCTATATCACCTCTCTCTCCCTCCCTACCTCTCCCTCCCTCCCTCATTCCCTCTCTACTTCTCTCAATCTCTCCTCACTTTACCTCACCTTACCTCTCTACTTGTCCTTATTTCCTCTCTCCATCTCTCTACCTACCTTTCCCTCTATTGTTCTCTCTATCTCACCTCTCTCTCCCTCCCAACCTCTCCATCCCTCTCTAGTTCACTATATCTTTCCTCCATCACTCCCTACTACTCTCTCTATTTCTCTTTATCTCACCTCTCTCTCACATCCCACTCTCTTCCCCCATACCTCTCCCTCTCTCTCTCCTTCTCTACTCTTTGTCTCCCTAATCCATCTCTACTTACCTCTCCATTAATCACTCCCTACCACTCTCTCTACACCTCTATCTCCCTCCCTCCCTCCATCATTCCCTTTCTACTTATCTCTATCTCTCTCAACCTCTTGTTATCTCTCTACTTATCTTTATCTTGCCTCTCCCTTTCTCTATCTACCTATCCCTCCATCATTCTCTCTCTATCTCACATATGTCTCGCTCCCTACCTCTTTCCCTCTCTACTCTCCATCTCTCCTCTCCCTCTACCTCTTTCTCTCTCTACTCTTTATCTCACCTACATATAGGTTTCAAAGTATTGGGTTGAGGGTAAAAGGTTGAATATAGAGTTTAGAGTTAAGTATAGGCTTGAGGGTTGACATAGAATTTTCAAGATTTAGGGTATAAGCTTAAGGGTATAGGGTACATAGTGATGTGGGTTGAGGGTGTAAGGTTTAGGGTTTAAGGTATAGGGTTGAGGGTTGATGGATATTATTTAGGGTTGAGGGTATAGGTTATAGGGATTAGGGTTTAGGATATTGGGTATAGGGTTTAGGGTATTGGGTTTAGGGATTACGGTTTAGGTAGAAGGGTGAATGTGGGGTTTAGGGTTTAAGTATAGGGTTGAGGGATAATTTTTAGGGTTTAGGATATAATTTTTAGGGTATAGGGTATAGGGATGACAGTTCATGGTTTAGCATTTAAGGTATAGGGTTGAGGGTTGACGATTAGTGTTCAAGATTGAGGGTATAGGGTTTAGGGTATATGGATTAGGGTATAAGATATTAGGTATAGGGTTGAGGGATTCGGTTAAGGGTTTATGGTTTAGGTTTCAAGGTTTAGGGTATAAGGTTGAGGGTATAGGTTATAGGGATGAGAGTTGAGTGTGTAGGGTTTAAGGTTTAAGGTATAGGACTAAGGGTATAAGGTTAAGTGTCTAGGGTATAGGGATTAGGGTTTAGGGTATTGGGTATAGGGTTGAAGGTATCAGGTTTAGGGCATAGGTTTGAGGGTTGAGGGTTGAGAGTGTATTTTTTAGGGTTTAAGTAGAGGGGTGAAGGTTGAGGTTTGAGGGATTATTGTTCAAGTTTTAGGGTATAAGGTAGAGTTATAAGGTATAGGGATTAGGGTTGAGGGTATAGGGATAAGTGTATAGGGATTAGGGATTAGGGTTTAGAATATTTGATATAGGGTTGATGGAATAAGGTTGTGGGTATATGGTATAGGGATAAGTGTTGAGTGTGTATGGTTTAGGGTCTAAGGTATAGGGTTGAGGGTTGAGGGATAGTGTTCAAGGTTGAGAATATAGAGTTAACTATAAAGGCTATAGTGATTAGGGTTAAGGATATTGGGAATAATGTTGAGAGTATAAGGATGGTAGTTGATGGTGTAGGGTTTAGGGTTTAAGGTATATGGTTGAGGGTTTAGGGATAGTGTTAAGGGTTGAGGGTATATGGTTAAGTGTATAGGGTATAGGGATTAGTGTTTAGGATATTCAATATATGGTTAAGGGTTAAGAGTTTAGGGTTTATGGTTCAAGGTTTAGGGTATAAGGTTGAAGGTATAGGGTATAGGGAGGAGGTTTTAGGGTGTAGGGTTTAGGGTTTAAGGTATACAGTTGAGGGTTGATGGATAATTTTCATGGTTGAGGGTATAGGGTTAAATGCTTAAGGTAAAGGGATTAGGGTTTAAGATATTGGGTATAGGGTTGAAGGTATTAGGTTTATGGTATAGGGTTAAGGGTATAAGGTATCTTGGGTTGATGATTAAGAGTGTAGGGTTTAGGGTTTAAGTATAGGGTTGAGGGTTGAGGATAATGTTTAGGGTTTAGAGTATAAGGTTTAGGGTATAAGGTCTAGGGATGGTTGTTCAAGGTTGTGGGTATAGGGTCTAGGGATTATGATTTAGGATATTTGATATAGTGTCGAGCATATAAGATTCATGTTTTAGGGTATAAGGTTGAGGATAGAAGGGTATAGGGTATGGGGATGAGAGTTGAGGGTCTAGGGTTTAGGTTTTAAGGTATAGAGTTGAGAGTTGACGGATAGTGTTCAGGGTTTAGGGTATACGCTTAAGTAGATAGGGTATAGGGATTAGATTTTAGGATGTTTGGTATAAGTTTGATCATATAGGGTATAGGGAGGGTGTTTAAGGGTATAGGGTTTAGGGTTTAAGGTATAGGTTTGAGTCTTTACAGAGAGGTGAGATAGAGCGAAGTAGATATGGAAGGAGAGAGAGAGAGAGAGAGAGAGAGATATGGGAGGAGGAAGGTTGATAGATTGAGAGAGGAGGGAGGGAGGGAGAGAGAGGTAGAGAAGAATAGGTTAGATAGAGAGTAGAGAGGGAGGGTGGATGGGAGGAAGGAACAGAGAGAGAGGGAGAGGGAGGAGATAGAGAGAGGGGGAGATAGAGAAATTTAGAGAGGGAAGGAGGGGGGAGAGACAGAGGTGAGACAGAGAGAAGTATAGAGAGAAGGAAGGTGGGGAGATTGAGAGAGGGAGAGGTAGATATGGAGAGAGATAGATAAATATATAGGGAAGGATGTATAGAGAGGGAGAAGTAAAGAGAGAGGGTGGTGAGATAGAGAGTAGATCTCAGTAAGGACAGAGTGAGAGAGAAAGATGGGGGTGGGTGTGTGATAGAGAAACATATAGAGACTGAGTAAGGTAGGCAGATTGAGAGAGAGGGAGAGAGAGAGGGCGAGAGAGGGAGAGGTAGATATGTAGATAGAGAGAGGGATAAGTAGATAGAGAGAGAATGGTGAGATAAAGAGTAAAGAGGGAAGGAGAGAGTGAGATAGATCGATGGGGGAGAGACATAGAGAGAAATAGAGAGGGAAGGAGGAAGGGTGGGAGATTAAGAGAGAGGGAGAGAGAGAAGAAGGAAGGGAGAGGTAGAGATTGAAAGAGAGAGATAAAGAGAGAGAAATAGAGAGGAAAGGATGAAGGTTGTGAGAGAGAGGAAGATAGAGGGAGAGAGGGAAGGAGGGAGGGAGATGTCTATTTATATATGTGTATGTGCAAGATCATGATAGGCCAAAAAGTGTCGATATGATGGGTATGTGTAGGGTATGTGGCTGAAATATTTTTACCCAAAATTGATGAAATGAAAAGGTTTTTTAAAGGAGATTCTCAGCTTTCCACCAATATAAATTATTCTTTACTTTGAATTTAATAAACAATTATTATTCATTTTCTATTTGAATAATGACTAAAGTCCTGATTGATAGGTTGATTGAAAAAAAATCTATAGGTTTCAAACAGTGTAACATTTTTTGAATCTAAAACATGCTCACATTCTATGCTTCACATACTATAATATTAAAAAAGAAAAAACTGAATTTCATGAAGTTTTGACCAAGTTAAGGTGGTCAGACATACAAGTTTTTATATTTTCTAAAAGTTTATGTCAAAAAGTCGCAATTAATTATTTACTTGGAAAAAATATAAGAACTCATCGCATCCACGACATGGGTTTGGCATACTAAAATATTAAAAATTATTATCATTTTATTGCGATTTAGGTTAATTGAGATGAACTTTTGTATTTTTTTCCCTAAAATTTAATTACTCTTTGCATTTGAAATTTCAAATTTTCACCAAATAGATTTTTTTTTTAAATAAACCTAGTAGTTTAGAAACTACATTCAATTTTCTACATATTCTATTCTTACATATTTTTGAAATAATATAGATAACTTATTCAAATTTTTACATCAAGTTGCCTAACTCTGACTTTTTTTTAATATTTCACCACTTAAGGACCTATTTTTTCCATGATGATCTTGCACATACCCATATATATAGAAGTATATGTTGAAGGAGAGAGAGTGAGAGACATAGAGAGAGAGAAGGATTGAATGAGAGAGAAATATGGGAGAGAGAGAGAGAGAGTGGTGTAGGGAGATTGATAGAGGGAGAGAGGGAAGGAGTGAGGGAGAGGTAGAGATGCAAATAGAGATTGAGAGAAGTATATATAGGGAAGGATAGATAGAGGGATAAGTAGAGAGAGAATGATGAGCTAGAGAGTAGAAAGGGAAGAAGAGAGAGAGAGAGGGGGGAGGGGTTGGGTAGGGAGGAAGGTTGGGAGATTGAGCGAGTGAGAGACTGGGAGAGAGAGGGAGAGAGACATGTAAGGAGGGAGGGAGAGCTATAGATAGAGACAGAGAGAAGTATATAGGGAAGGAGAGATAGAAATGGGGGAGGGAGAAGTAGAGAGAGAGATAGATAGAGACGGATAAGTAGGGAGGGAGAGAGAGGTGAGATATATATGGAGAGAGAGAGAGAGAGAGGATGGAGGGAGGGAGGGAGAAGTGAGATAGAGAGAATGAGAGATGGAGAGATGTTGGAAGGAGGAAGGTGGAGAGATCGAGGAGAGGATAGATGGAGAGAGAGAGTGAGGTAGAGAGTGAAAGGTTAGATAGAGATAATTAGAGAGGGAAGGTAGGTGGGAGGAAGAGAGAGATTGGTGAGGTAGAGAACCAGAGAGGGAGAGAGAGAGAAGGGTTAGATATATAGTAGAGAAGTAAGGTATGTGGGAGGAAGGGAGAGAGGGAAATAGAGAGAGAGAGAGGGAAGGAAGGACAGAGAGAGAGAGGTTAGATAGATAGTAGAGAGGTAAGGTATGTGGGAGGAAGGGAAAGACGGAAATAGAGAGAGAGGAGAAAGAAAATTTGAGAGGGAAGAAGGGAGGGAGGGAGAGAGAAGTGAGATAGAGAAAAGTATAGACAAAAGGAGAGAGAGGAGGAAGGCGGGGAGGTTGAGAGAGAGGGAAGGAGGGAGGGAGAGGGAGAGATGGAGAGAGATAGATAAGTATATAGTGAAGGAGATAGAGAGAGGAGGGAGGTAATGACAGAGAGAGGTGAGATAGAGAGATGTATAAAGGGAAGGAGAGAGAGATGAAGAGAATGAGGAGATAAAGAGAAGTAGAGAGGGATGTAGAGAGTGAGATAGAGAAAGAGGTCTATCGTGCACATTTGGGAAGAAAGAGTGATAGAGAGAGAGAGAGAGAGAAAAATGATACAACTTGATTACTAAAATTTGACCTCTTGATTACAAAAATTTAATGTTTTGATTACTGAAATTTGATTGTCTAAAAAATTATAAGATCTTTGAAAAAATAGAATTTGCATTATAACTCCTAGAGATCCGAAACAACTTTTAGACATTCTAAAACTATATACATGAAATATAACTTAAAGTGTAAGAAAGTAAATTTCAATATGTAAATTTCAACTTATACTTTTATTTCATGTATATAGAACATTGAAAGATAAGGAGAAGAAAGAGGGAAAAAAAGAGGAAGAAATTTTTTCAATGTAGGACAAAATGTGAGCACATTATAATGCACAATGTATTTCCAAAAAGTGTATAATTTGCTTGATATGGGTACAATTGATGACAAATTAGACTTAATGAGGCCTTGATTTGGTGTTGTGAGGTGTTTTACACATCCATACTAGGTCTTGGGCCCTTGCAAATTGAATAAAATACATTTATTGATGTCTTGCAAGAGTGTTGTGAGATGTTTTAACACATCTTCACATTTTTCTAGGACCTTAATGTTATAATTCACCTAAATAACCTTACCAAGTGTTAATTCAAAGTGTTGTAAAGTCTTGTAACAAAATTTCACACTTTCATAGGCTTTTCATCAATATTTACACCTTTTTTATGCTGTAAATGGCCCCTTTATGCACTTATAGGCCTTAATTATGTGTCTTGTTGAATAAGAACCCAATAAACAACATTTAATACATCTTAATCTATGACATCCACTCAAAATTTCCTAGGTGGAATAAGTCGCCACCTTGGGCGAATTAGTCCCATATGGCACAAAAATCAAAATTAATTCAAATTTCTTTCAGGTTTTTATTCTTTAAAACCTCATGTCAACATGTGATGAGGTATCATCAGGTTACTAAGGCACAAGAGTGTATAAATAAGTTTTTTTCTCCTCATTTTACATCTCTCCTAATTTCTTACAGTCTCCCAACTCATCTTAAGTCATGAATCATCACTCATCATGTTCTTAAGTCAAGCAAGCTAGCGTTTTATCATTGCAAGTCATCAAGATAGCTTCCCAAGACATTTAAGGGTAGATTATCCAAGTTTTACTACAGAAATTCAAGATCAAACATCATGGAAAGTATCTAACTCCATTATTTCATGCTTCATTATCTCATTTCTTCATTTTCGTTTAATTACCTAAAAGGGGTTTGACCAAGGAAAACCCCCATGCCCTAATAATCAACATTTTCTCCTTCTCTCTTTGTGTGTTTGCAAATTTAGGAACTTTAAGGGTTTGAAGATCATTGAAGAAAAGGTTGAAGACTTGTTGAAGATATCTCTTTATTGACCTAGTCAAAATACCAACAAAAATTCACCTTCAGGCCCAAAAAATCTAAGTTTAAGAAGTAGACACCTGTGGGAAACTAGAGTGCAGACCTAGGGCTTCTGCTTCCACTTCCAAATTTCAAGAAATTTAGAAGTGGACTAAGTCACCACTAGTGGCGAATTAGCCCCACTGAACCTATTTTTATAATTTTTTGTATATTTTGATACCCATTTGGTCGAAATAGACTTCAGTGCAGTTTTCTAGAATTTTTCCGAAACAGGACTAAGTCACCTAGACTGCCCTAAGTGTCCCTCCAGGCTTAAAAATTAGAATTTCTAGAATTTCAAAGTTGCTTCAAGTCTGCAACACACTTCTAGCTGCACAAATTTTTTATTACAACTTTCTATTTGGTTTGATTAGCATTTCTAGGTGGGTATGTGCAAGATCATGATGGGCCAAAAAGTGGTGATATGATGGGTATGTGTAGGGTATGTGGCTGACGACTGAAACGAAAAGGGTTTTTAAAGGAGATTCTCATATTTCTACTAATATAAATTATGCTTTACTTTGAATTTAATAAATAATTATTACTCATTTTCTATTTGAATTACGACTAAAGTTCTGATTGATAGGCTGATTGAAAAAAATCTATATCTTTCAAATGATATCACATTTTTTGAAACCAAAACATGTATCACATTCTATGCTTCACATACTATAGGATTAAAAAAAATGAATTTCATGAAGTTTTGACCAAGTTAAGGTGGTAAGACATACAAGCTTTTATATTTTTTTAAAGTTGTAATAAAAAATTCATAATTAATTATTTACTTAGACAGAAATTACAAACAAATATGCATCACATCCCAACATGAGTCCTCTACTTATATCCAAAATCCTATAAAAAATTATTATCATTTTATTGTGGTTAGGGTGGTCAGACAGACACCTGCTTCATATTTTTTTCCTGAAATTTAAGTACTACTACATTGAAATTTTAAATTTTCACCAAATAGATTTAAAAAAATAAAATAAACCTAGTAGTTTAGAAACTACATTCAATTTTTCTATAGATTCTATTCTTACATATTTTTGAAATAATATAGATAACTTATTCAAATTTTTATGTCAAGTTCACTAACTCTGATTTTTTGAATTTTTCACCACTTAAGGGCCGACTTTTTCCATAATGATCGTGCACATACCCAAGTCATTTAGTTCATGTTTTCATATCACAATGTGTTTTCCAGAACTTTGTATTTCTTAGGTTTTACATTAATAATCATCTTTCTTTTTCAGTTTATTGCACTTAGGAAACTATATTTAGACACATTTCATCCCTCATTACATTAATCTTGAGTGTAGACATTAGCATTTTGGCCCATCTCTCTCCTTTTAGGTGAAAAACCCTAGAAGATTTAGAGAGCATTTGGTTTTCAAAATCATTGTTTACACACTCGTATTTTGTAAAAATCAAGCTAGAATGCAAGCATGTTATAACACACTCACATTTTTTGAAATTCAAACCAAAATGCAAAAAAAAATTATTATAACCCACTCACATTTTCACTATTTTGAGACCAAAAAGTGTAGTGGACACTTTTTTGCCCCCATCTTTGGGCACTTACATAGATACTATTAAAAATTTGGTTCTACATACTTTCCAATGGTGTATGTATTATTATAATAATTTTCTTTTAATATATTTTATCACTTTTTCAAGTTACATAATATATTTTTGCTTCCAAGCTTGTAACTTTTCACTTGTATCATAGATTTATTTTATTATTGCAATATTTTTATTGGATTAAAATGTGAAGGGCTTGTACCCATTACAATATGATCATAGAGTCCAAATGATGGGATCACAAGAAGTGGAACACCTAGAAAGAAAAAGCAAAAGAAAGAACAACTAACTGACTAGCAAGAGAAAAAAACAACACACAAAACAAAACCAACAGGGGACTAAAACTACTACAAGTCTCCCAAAAGCTTGAGACCACTAATTTCTTGCCACTTCTTTGATAGGAAGTGCAGTTTCTCATCAAACGACAAGGTTCACTTCTGAATAAGTTGGGCCTCCTTGATAATGGTCTAATCCAAACTACCCACCATCTTGCCTTTTTCTACAAATGTTTGTCATCAAGATCACCCCCATCCTTCATTTTCCATGACTATTCCAAAGTTCTTTTTGAAAGACCTAGATGGTAAAAGTGGTATTCTTCATGATATCCTTGCTATAATGAATAATCTCTTGGAGGAATTCCATTGTTTTTTTCTTAGTTGCTATTAATAGTGGTAATTTCCTTCTACAATTTTATTTTGTCCTCCTATATACCCACTAGAGCTCTAAGGTCATCCACCTCCTTGTCCTGATTAGCCCATTTTTCAAAATATTTGGTGAGGGAGGAAAGTATAGGGTATGTGCAGGATCATGATGGGCCAAAAAGTGGCAATATGATGGGTATTTGTAGGGTATGTGGCTGACGACTTTTTTTTAACCCAAAATTGATGAAATGAAAAGGGTTTTTAAAGGATATTTTCATATTTCCACCAATATAAATTATGCTTTACTTTGAATTTAATAAAAAATTATTATTAATTTTCTATTTGAATTACGACTAAAGTGTTGATTGATAGGCTGATTGAAAAACATCTATAGCTTTCAAACGGTATCACATTTTTTGAATTCAAAATATGCATCACATTATATGCTTCACATACTATAGGATTAAAAAAAGAAAAAAATGAATTTCATGAAGTTTTGACCAAGTTAAAGTGGTTAGAAATACGAGTTTTTAGGATGGTCAGATCTAGACATGAGTCCTCTACTTATGTCTAAAATATTATAAAAAAATATTATCATTTTGTTGTGGTTAGGATGGTTAGATAGACACCTATTTCTTATTTTTCCTAAAATTTAAGTACTCTGCATTGAAATTTCAAATTTTCACCAAATAGATTTAAAAAAAACCTAGTAGTTTAGAAACTACATTCAATTTGCTATAGATTTTATTCTTTCATATTTTTAAATAATATAGATAACTTATTCAATTTTTTACATCAATTTTCCTAACTCTGATTTTTCTGAATTTTTTTCCACTTAAGGGCCTATTTTTTCCATGATCCTGCACATACCCTATATCCCAATTCTTTCCATCCTTGACCTCTCCTGACCATGGAGCATACTAGTTGGGTACCCTATTTTCCAACACCTGGAATTTTCCTTTAAAGTAATAAGTTGAACCAGAAGCCACTTAACAATGTCGTTCTAGACATTTGAAGTTTCCAAAATATCATTCATTTTATGCTGAAGGGGAACACAAGAGGCACAAATTTCATTACCCAAATTGGGTTTAGCAAAGGTCCTTTCTATATTAATGAAGAGGTTATGAAATTTTTGGGGGATAGAAGGGTTAATGATAGAAGTGGTATTAGAAATATCAGACACCTCATCCTTAATAGGGGAATGTGTGGGAGAGTTACTAGGGGGTAGGTTTCTAGGACTCATCATCCAAGTTAGCTAAATTATTAGTACAAGAGGTGGAAATAGTGGTGGGTTAGGAAAAAGAAACATAATTTTTGGGGTTAGGAGGGGTTTTCTTGTTGACAAGGGTTTTTCCCCAAGCCTTTCTGATTCTATGAATGTTGGGTGGGGTTTCATCTAGAGAAAAAGTGGAAGTGAGGCTCTCAGGGGGATCGGTAGGATTGTGAATGACCAAAGTATTCCTCCTGACAATGGTTGGGGAGGACGAAGAGAAGCTTGATAATGGAAAAGGTGGAAAATTAAACCCCGGTGAATGGGGATATTTTTACTTTTACCCTTGAAATTATTAGTGAACTATTCAAGAGAAGAGAAAACTGAGAAAGAAAAGTTTATCTTGGAAAATTTTATAGCAGTAAAAGTTTAACATGGGAAAGAGATGGGCATAAAAATGATGAAAATGACCCTCTAACATGAAATACCTCATAAGCACCTCTGCAATTTTACTCCGCACCCTGGGGAGGTCAACCCTATTCAACCTGTTTTATAGTTTGTCAACCTTTATTCTATCCTTTAGAAACCTCCCCATATCTTTTTTTTAGTTCCCATTAGATTTTCAAGGGATGTAAGAACCATCCAAAAAAAACAACATGACCTCAATAATCAACTCAATGTTAACACAAAAGGAGAACCCACCAATGGTGATAGTTTCCCCATTCCAGGAGTTGGTGAACTCAATAGAAAACTTGGGGTCATGCCCTTTCATACCCTCCACATACGAGGCTAATTTACCTCATTGGATAATAGTCCAAACCTCCCTATCATACTTCCACACCTCATAGGAGGTGGGTTCCTCCTGGACCAGCTTGTGCCCCATGAAAAACATTGTAGAAAATAGAGAAGGACAAGGAGTTACATAGAAACATTGAGAAGAATACCTAAGACAAGAATAGAAAGGCTTATGAAAATATTTCCTAGGGAGGGTGGGCTTTCCATAATTGTAAGTTGAGGAAGATGAGAAAGAGAGTTGATAGAAGATCTATCTCAATCTCATTTCTTTAGTACGTTGACATAATTATTAATTAAGTCACACACATGCCCGAGGATATCAGAGATATTATCCTAGATAACTAAATTTGGAGTAAAAGCACCAAGGTTAGCTAGCATATATATCACTTTGTTTTCATTTATAAACATGTGAGTAAATCTTCTATTCCCAAGAGTAATCATGAGATTGTGTGCTAATTGGACAAGGTCAAGGAGGGACCAATAGGGTGTAGCCATCCTAGTCAGCAAAATAATGGTATTTTTAGAGTCTCCTTCAATGGACAAGTTAGAAAAGCTAGCATTCATGGCTATCTAGATACCATAGTTTTCCACTGCCACCTCTCTAAATTTGGATTGAATGCTAAGATTCATCGCATAAGCTAGAATCATTTTATCATTATGATCTCTAATGATCCCACCCCCACTCACCCAACTCAGGTTACCTTTGATTGCACAATTGATGTTAAGCTTAAGACAACCAAGCTTGAGGGGGGACCAGGGCGTATTACTATGATCTGGAGGAATACTATAGATTAGAGAAAAAAGATCCTCAGAAATATTCTAGGCTGAAGCAATTAAGAAATCCAAATCATTTGGATTCCTTTTAGGCTTATAGGAGGTCATGGTGATATTCTTGACAATTTGATTGGTAACCTTATTGTCAACAACCAACCAAGGGGATTTTTTTTCTCTTAATATCATTTTGTTACACTCCTTCCAGAGCATCCACCCTATGAAAATATAGCTTTCCACCATAGTTCAACAAGCATGGGGCAAGAAACTGGTGGGCATCAACTATCTAAAATTCCTTTAACATCCTTCTACCAAACCTAGCTAGTATCAAAAAGAGATTGAATCTTTGGAAGAACCTGCCAAGAGTGGGTATAGTGAAATAGAAGGTGGGAGATGGATTTTACTTCGTCTTCACACAAGAACAATGATTTCCATGATGCACACCTTTCTTCTGCAAGTTATCTAGAGTGAGAATATATTTAAGGAAAGCAGTATGCTAGAAGAATTTAACTTTCAGTGAAGAATTATTTCTCCAAACCTTCATCCAATCAAACAGAGGATCCCAGGCACTAGAAATAATGCGTTCTAACAAGAATTAATAGAATTATTTCCATCCTTAGAATCCACCCAAACTAGGGAGTTAAAAAAATTGGAGTTAAAGATCTTGTGATTATTAACAACTTTGAGGGGCTCTTTTGTAGCTAGGAAAATGGGGGGATCAAACCAATTGGGATCAATCTTCTAGAAAGGTGGATCCAAGGTAACATCCAAGTAATTAGATACCTTACACCACAATCTAGCACAAAGGTTTGATGTCATGGTGGAAAGAATCAAATGCAAACCATAAGCCTATGAGGAAAGCCATCTATCATCCCAAAAAGAAACCAGAGTACCACATCAAACCTACCAAGATGATACCAAGGAGAGAAAAATTTTAGAGTTGAGAAGATTATTCCAAATTATGGATCGCAAAGGAAGAACACAATTATCAAGAAGGAAGAGACAATATCTACCCTATAGATAGTTATCCTTAAGGATATAAATTAGTTCTTCCTATTTATTTAAAAGCTTCCAAGTGATTTTAGATATGAGGGACATGTTCATCTACCAGGTCTTTCTCAATTCAAGGCCCCCATAACATTCTCTAGAGCACATGGTATCCCAATTCACCAAAGAGGAGTGGATCCTCTCTTCAATGCCCAACCAAAGAAATATTCTTTGAATTTGCTCAAGTTTCTTAGACCACACAACATGCGTAAAATACAAAGACATTAGGTACACAACCAAACTTTGGAGAGTGGTCTTAAGAAGGAGAAGTTTATCTACATTTCTAAGGAGAGCACCCTTTCAAGTAAGTTAGACCAAACAAAGTTTTCCACCTTACAAATAGTGAGAGGCATTCCTAGATACCTCAAGGGAAAGGGAAGAATCTAGCAATTAAGGATTTTGGATATCCATGTTTGAAGTGAAGGGTCGACATTAAGAAAGAAAATGGAACTTTTAGTAAAATTCATTCATTGGCAAGAGGTCCTAGAAATTTTTTTGAGAACATTAATCCACCCCTTGGCCTCTACCAAAGTGGCTTCCCATAAAAAGATCATGTCATCAACAAATTGTTGATGAGAAATCAATTGAGAAACAAAGGAGTTGGAGCAAAGCCATCCAAGGTGTCATTCAAAAATTTATGTTCAAAGTTACAACCAAGAACTTCAACCATCAGAATGAAGAGGTAAGCAGAGAAGAGATCCCTTTGATGGGTACCACTAGACATCAAGAAAAACCCCTATGGAGTACTATTGATAACTATGGGTGAAGCCACAATAGTGGTTTTCAATTGAAGTGAGGAAGGAAAACTCACAGAAAATGAATACATGACAAAAAAATTGATTTTAAGGGTTTGTACAAACCTATTGGTTCGACCGAACCCATTAGGCGTTCGCTAGAACCTAGGTTCAGGCGAACCCTCCTAATACTTTCTCGCCAAAAAACTCATCAAAAACCCTTATAGAAGGGGGGTTTGCTCGAACCCCTTTTATTCCTCATCCCCTCCTTGAGACACAAAAAAAACCTGAATTTTGGCACTTCGGAGCTTGGGTTGAGGATGAAAATGTAGGAATCTTCACAAACCCAACTTGAATTAGGCAGTCCTCAGAATGAGCTATCCAATGAATATAGTTTTAATATGTTTTGGTTTTATTATGTATTTGTTTTTTAAGTTTTATTAAACATAGATTTTTCATCAGAAATGAAGGTCTCTGTTCTGCACATGTGGAAAAATAGCAGATTATCAAAAAAAAAATTGAAAAATATGAGTGCACCATATATTGAGGTCCTTGATCCAACAAAAAAAAATTGAATTTTGATATATACAAAAAAGGCTATGCGTTATACAGTCGTGCTATGTCTGAATTGTAATTGGTTTGACTTCAAAACTTGATTAAAGAAAACATATTCAATAAAAAACTATCTAACCAAGTGGAAACACTAGATATTAGAGTTACAAATCTAAATTTGAAAGAATTATAATTTTATCCTTCATGGAAAACAAGTTATACGTTATAAGTGGCGTCACTTTTTTAAAATGCTATTTTTAAAAAAAAATAAGTTTTCGTGGGAGATGGAAAAAGAAGTGCAATCTGATTCCAAAATTTTGAAAAAAATATTTTTAGAATCTACAGACAAAATATGATGAGACTCTAGTTTTCATCATTTTCAAATTCTTCATGGTTTAGCCACTATAGTTTCCTGAATGTGAAGATTTAGTTTTAAAAAATAATTTCAATGTCCAGTTTGGCCAAAAATTGTAAGCCACTATTGTGGGATCACTCCTACCTAAGAAAAATTTGAAGAGGTAAGACACCCTTGAATGAGTTTCAATATTTTACCAAAGAACTCGAACCCTTGTAAAAATTTAAATAGAAAATTCCAAGACATTTTTTCATAGGTTTTAGATATATCCATCTTAAAAGCCATACTTTCTTGTTTATTTTTCCCATTAACTATAGAGTTTTATGGACCAACATAATGGCATCCATAATTTGTCACTCTAAAACAAAACCTTTTTGAGAAAGATGGACCAATTTATCTAGACATGGTTTAATGCAATTGACTAGAAGCTTAGAGAAAATGTTATAGAACATATTTCAAAGACTAATGGGGTGGAAATCAGATGGTCCATTAGCCCCAAAATGTTTGGGAATGAGAACTATAAGGTATTATTAAATTCCTTTAGGATATTACTAGAAGAGAGGAATTCCATAACAATAGAGGTGACATCCTTCCCAAAAATATCCTAGAATTTCTAAAAGAAGAAAGGTGGAAAACCATCAAGACCTAGGGCATTAAAAGGGCTAAGGGAAAAAACAACCTCCCAGATCTCATCAACCAAAGAACATCTTTCCATAAACAAAACCTCTTGTAGGGATAAAGAAAGGGGAATAACATCAAGGAGTTCATCCTCTAGAGAACCTATCCTGACCAATTTGATGAGGTTATGGAAGTAAGAAACACCAATGTGAGCCAAATATTCCTTAGAAGACAACACAAAACCATCATTAGAAACCAACTTAGAAATGGTATTCCACTTCTTATGCCTAGAAGTCGTCATATGAAATAAATTTTTATTTTTATCCCTCTCATGGAGCCATTGATTTCTAGCCCTTCATTTTTAGTAAAACTCTTCCTTCTCAATAATTTTATGAAGATCACTTAACAGTCTTCTCCTTATCGAAAAAATATGACCAAACACCCATTTCCAAATCCATTTGGACCTATCTAAGTTGATCTTTAAGATTTATTTTTTTGTCAAAAATATTACCAAAGCAACTCCTCCATTCTTTTAGATGACTTTGAAGGCTTTGAGTTTGAAATCCAAATTACGCATAGCAGAACCAAAACCCCTAATATTCCACCACTTAGAGAGGTCTCTAAACTACAAATGATACAACTGCATTAGCTCAAATTGGAAGGAGTGCTTAACCATATGAGGAGGGGCATTCCATCGAAGAATAAATAGGGTATGACCAAAGCTAATCCTTAATAGAGAAGACAAAGAGAGGGAGGACATATCCCATTTGGAGGACACCAAACATCTATTGAGCCTTAATTGAGTAATATTATCACCAACCTATTTATTTGACCAATTGAAAGAGCTTCCCTCAAGGTCTAGATCAGATAGGTTGCCATCATACAAGAAGGTATTAAGGTCCAACATACAATCTGTCAAATCCATAATACCACCCAATATCTTGGAGGGGAATAGGGGGGTATTGAATTCTCCCATCACCATCCAGTTATTATGTAGAAAGGTTCTTCGACAACTCAACAAGTTGAACCAATTATTCCTCCTTAAAACCACATTATTAGGTACATAGATTTTGGACAAGACCCATTCTTGAAGACTAAAACATTGAGAGAAATGAACATTGAGAATATTTTTCTCCTTAGAAATCAAGGAGCCCTTGAAGAAAGGTTTCCAAATTGTAACTAGCCCACCTAAGGCCCCAACCACGTCAACCACCAAGTGGAGTGCATTTGGCCAAATAAAATCACTAAGTTTATCAAACTCGACAATAGTCTTTTTTGTTTCTTATAAAAGGATAATGTTAAGCCTGGATTTTTCAATAAAATCTATGACAATATGCTTGTTATAAAGGCTATTGAGCCCTCACATATTTTATAGAGGATCAATAATTCTTATTACATTTAGAGCCAATATGCTCCAAATTCACTTGATTGTTGTTAGTAATATCTCTCATTGTATTATTTTGTTTTTTGGTTTTTGTTGACTTCCTTCTGACCTTAAAATTGGTCCCAACATAAACTAGCCTTCTTGGGCTAGCTAGCTTGGGAGAGATGGGAAGACCATCCAAAACCGTGATAATTTTGGGTAAAGGAGAAACCACACAAGGGATAACCAATGCAAGAGAGACACCACAAATCTAGGGAGTAGTGCAAGGACAAACCAAATTCACCCCAAGCATAACATCTGGTAAGGGGTCGAGGTCAACACATAATAGGACACTACTAGACCTTTATCTTCTAGAAGGGGGGTCCTTAGGGAAATAATTTTCCACTGAAAGGGACTAGGAGAAAAGCAAGGAGATGGGATTCAGGGAAAAAGGAGCAAGCTCAACAATCTCAAATACCAGAGAGGGGGGAAGAGCCAGAGAACCAAGGAGATCAAGCTCACAAGTCTAGATAGGGGCTAAGGAGGGAAGCTTAGGAAAAACTAGTGAGGCAAACACCGACATTGGTTTTGGTGGGGAGTAGCAAGCCTCCAGCCCAAGGGACCAAGAAGCCACATTCTTTCCCTTTCCCAAGGAGGTTGAAACCTTAGGAAAAACTTTAGGAAAAATATTGTACAAATTTCCAATAGAAGAACAAAGTTGACAAAATAGAGCAAATTTTTAATATTCAATGGCTTGAGGCCACTTACCAAGCCTGAATTCAAGAGTAACCGATGTCAAGAGCACTTTATTTGGTTCAACGCTGATGTAGAAATGAGCAAAAACTATCTTGGTTTGTTCCTTTGTGACATATTATAAAGAAAGAAAAATTTCAAGGATTTGACCACTCCTGTAATAATATCCTCATCCCAAAATTATAGTAGGAGGCTCAGGAGTAGAACCCAAGTTGGAAGTGTTGAAGCCAAGTGAGCAAAAGGATCAAAGCTTAGTCTCCACTTGCATAGAGCAAGACGCTACTTTCCAAAGAACCAAGGACCCATTATTGGGTAGTCAAGTAGTCTTCTTGAGGGGAAAAGATGAAGCATAATAGGCCTTTATGGAGAGCTGAAGGGGAAAAAGAACCTTTAACAACCCAGCTGGGAAGAAGCCGACTTATGAATAGACTTAATGTTAGGTTGCTTGCCCATAAACCTACAAATAAGATAGTTCTCCATTTTGGTGAATGAATGATCAATGGAATGGTCCTTTATTTTTATAGTAGTTCCCTCAACTAAATGCATAATCTAGGCCCCATCTCAAACCACAAATGCCTTTTTGGTACCCTCAAAAATCCCTTTCTATTTTAGCAGTGGAGGTACCTTTAGCAAACTAGAAGAGACAAGTGGTGACCCAGGAGGCCTATGATTTCCATTGGGAGACACACATTGCCTGATAGAAGCACTAGAATCATATCGCACTACGGGATGAGAACCAAGAGATTCTCGCCCAACTCCATCATCCCACACACCATTTATTTCAAAATTCCTTTCTTAGCTAGGTCATATGTTCAATGAAAATGTGTTTCTGAGCTATATAAATATATTCATACAGATTTTTTAATAAGCTATCCTAGGTACTTTTGTTTATTATAGTGATTTCATATTATTTGTAATTACTTACACATCTTGACACCTAAAAAAATTATTTGTTTCCATGAGAGAACTTCATTGATCTTATTCACATGAATTAAGGTTATTGGTCTCCTATTTTATCATTTGAGGTGGTACCATGGGTTTTTTGGTTCATCATTGTGTGGTCATTCTAGAAAAGGATCTAATTATGCGACTTAGAAAAATGACATCCTTACACATCTTAAGTGGCTTAATATTTTTCCTTATTTGTATGGGTGCATACCTAAACTAGAAACACTGGGTAGTAGATAAACTTGGGGTAACATAATTGACCATTTTGTAGGAATGATTTGTTTTAATGCTGACCATGACACTATCTATGTTGTGTCAGACATTGATTGTCTCGACACACTTTGGAATAGACTTTGAGAGATCCATGAAGACTATTATATCTCTCCATTCCCAGATGGTCCTTCTATAGATTGTTTCATTCTCCTTGATGATGTAAATGGAATACCCTTTGATAATGATACTTTAGAGGATCTTGAGTATATCATAGGTCTTGCATGCTCTAGTGGTTCAAAGACTTTTCTTCGTGTTCTCACTCTTCATATCAAGACCCAATCTCTATCTTATATAACATGGTATTTCCACATCCATGGTTCCTATTACTTTAGTGCAGAAAGGTATTCATCCTCTCCCAAACATAGCTCCTTTGGATTCATATCTTGTAGACATATCATCTTCATTTTAGGAGTCTTAGATTGTATATTGAGGATTATTTTGAGGAAATTCATATCCTCTTTCTTGATAACCACATCATTTCTATTGGTCCATCATTTTAGTCTTTGAAGCTTGTGGTACATCAGTCTTCACAACATTTTGGATTGATATCATCTTGTTTTTTCATATATACATTACAACATTTTTTAGAGGAAAACATTATTTTTATTTGAATTCCCTAATCATTGAGCTTATACAAATAAATTACCAAATCATCAATGGATTTACTTCTTCGTAAGGGAGATTTTTTTTTGTTGTTGTAGATAATCAATCATGTTATATCTTCAAGATTTTGTCATTAACATAGGAGCTACTTTTAAGAAGGGGATTCATATTCTCATCTTCTCTCTCCTATTGGCGGAAACTCATTGTACTTATTTGACAAAAGAAGTCATTAGTGGGACATATCGAGTCCTCCTCCTTTCCTTCTTTCACTAGTGTATTTATTTAATTTTCTCTCTTTTGGGGAGGATTTTTTTCCCATAAGGTTTTGTTATTTTATCTTGTTATGAAAGGTTTGTTTGTTTATACATGGGTACCTCATTAGATATTTTAGTTGGGACCCAATTTGGATCCATTATTGCATTCATCATTAGGTTTTTATCTTCCCCCTAAGTTGATCTTAAGGGGGGTGGTAGAGTAAATAGGAAAATCACCTAATAATTGATTAATTATTAGGCCCCTTTTAATTTACTCACTTAAGATAAAATTATGAGTTTTTTTATTATTCTAGACTAAGCTATTATTAGGTCAAGTTGTTTCATTGCAAAGGATGATAACACTTGACATAATCTATGTTAATCCTTATCTAGAGTTTTTTTTTCCATTTTGATAAGGCTTCATATTTCATTATTGTTATTAATCTAGATTATTTAGACTAATATAGAATTCATCATTCTTTTCTAGATCAAATCGATTTCTCAAGGTTGCATAGTATAATCATTAGTTTTCTTTCTCTTTCCATGTGATAATAATTTCATTGAAAGTGATTTTTAGGAGATGTGGGGTTCACCATCAACAACAACAAGTGGTATATATCCATTCAAGAAAATTTATTTGAACTCCAATCTCATGTCAAGTATCATGTCAACTCTTTCTACATGACAAGAACCCATACTTAATAAGCTTTTATAAACAAAACATTCTCATCAATAAACATTTAAGTGGAAAACTATTTAAGAATAATTTGAAAGAGAAAAAACTAATTATACAAATAACTTATCATTTTTAATAAAATGAACAAATTTATAGTAATAATAAACCCTTCCAAGTTCTAAAAAATAAGATAAAATCAATATTTATAATTTCCTTTTCCTTGAAAACCTTGTGGAAAATCCTATAAATTCAATATAATGGGTTTTTATTTTCGTCTCTTTTGTAAGTTGTAAATCCAAAAAATTATTTGAGGTATAATAGTTTAATTTGTGAGCATAGTAGTATGCTCTTTGATTACACTATCCATCAATCTTTTAATCCTCTAATGGTACAATTGTATTAGGTTTGATGCTTGGGTCACTTTAGTGGACTAAATTTCTTCACTTGTAGTAATTATCTAAAGGATGAATTCTAGTTTAAATGTACAGTTTTTCAAAATGTTATAATTTACTATATAGAAATAAAGATTTGGTATCTATATAATATAATTGTTTGTAAGAAAAAATTGAACTTAAAGAAACTAAGTAGGTTACTAAATTAGTTTAATAACTATCTTTGATTACTAGTATTTTTTAAAATACAAATTATTTTTTAATTATTAAGTACACACCACATCATTCATTTTGATAAATTATATACTTCATGAGAAACAAATAAAATGATTGACTAATTATTTTATTCTATTTCCTTATTGACATTTATCCACTTTAAATTAAGATAGCAAGTATTTCTATTCTAAAATTTTATTATAATTTAGAAGCGTTGGCTTACAAACCTTACCAAATAGTAGCAATATTATACCACTACTTACATTCATACATTATATAGGATAAGCTCTCTATATAATGATATATCCCCGATCCTAAAATTATTCCTCAGAACTTATTCAATAGCACATCAAACTGATTACATTGTAATCACGATGCGTATACCTTATAGGTCAAGAAGGAAAAAATAATTTCCATGGAGAACCTTTGCAGCATATTGAATGGAATTGCAAATAAACCTATAAACTAGTTTAAAGAACTTGAGGAACATCTCTGGTTAAAAAAATATTAGAAATGATTTTATATGCCTTCTGAGTAAAGTGGACGGAATCAAAGAAGAGATATTTGGAAGCATCACAACATGTAAAGGGACTAAATCCGTTGCACAGGACGCCAGTTTCTACGGTGCCCGTCCCACAGCAACCCCTTGCAATCACCTCGAAATCTGGCAGGTAATATAGCATTGCAAGATTAGACATGATTCTAGTTATATATTAATATAGTAAAGCATCGAAGCATAATGACATCTGTATTGTTATCAACCATGGGAATGTAAATTACCATATTTGCTTGGATTTGCAATGAAATCGGAAATCAGATTGTTATAATCGAAAGAAGCGATTTGAAGCCTAGGCAAAGCAGCTTTGAGTCCATCAATCATGGCATTTACTCCTGAATTGAATCCAGATGCGGCCTGGTTTATCTCTTCGTCACATGCTTCTCTGTTCAAAAAGCTTCCAAGTGTTCTCTCTCGCGGTAGACATCCCAATGGTGGAACATTAATCAAAGCAATTCTAGTGGCACCCAGATTGTATAACTCCTGCAAAATTCAGATTCAGAATTCACTACAATTATTCATGGAAACTACTAAATTCCAAGAGTAGAAACAAGTTATAACCATGCCTTGATATAAACTGTGTATGTATTCAAGAGGAAATCTGTATACTCTTGAACGGTGAATTGAAGTCGACGAGTTGGGAATGCGAAGTAGTTGACAATGAAGTCATTGGTGCCTATCGAAATGAAAAATATTGCCTTTCTGATTATGGTCTTCGCCTGTTCTTCTCCCACCAATCCTGCTATTCTCTTTCTATACTCTTTAAAGTACTCAATTTGTCTCTAAACTGATATCACATTCTGCATTCATGTATACAAATCCAGCTTATGAAAATGCAGTAGGACGTAAACAGGGAAAACCTGACAAGATACATTGTACTACAAAGGTATTAAGGTCCTGTAAAACATTATAATATGTAATGGCTGCCTACATTTATTTGGGCAGTGAGATTGTCTAAGCCCGTGCCAGAAGATCCAAAACAGACTCCAGTTAGCATGTCTTGGGCATTGAGGTTTGGGGCCAAATAAGGGGCAACAATTCCTTCACTCTAAGTCCTTCAACTGTAACGAAATGTTAGAATTATAAATATCATGAAATTTGAAAATGGGTGAAAATAAGTCAAGCCAAACTAAAAAAACCCAACAATCTTCCGATTACTAATACCAAATTTACTTAACAAGCAGCAATAATTCTTGCATGTGAAGTTACAATTTTAAACTCTTGCAAGACCAAATTGTTTGTGTTATCAGAGGCAATATATAATCTACATTTATGAGCTAAGATCGACAACAATTCTTACAGTTTAACAAAATAGAATGGTGCAGGAGCACCTATGGAACAACTGGCAGTTTCCTAGGTAAAGAAGAAACCTAGGGGGTTAAATTTTGTTTTTGCTTTCATAAGGTCTTATAGACCATTTTTGTGTTGAGCTTAAGGTGTTTTTTGGTCTTTGGGAAAGAGGATGTCAAGAGTTCTAAACGTTTGGAGGCTCATTTTGCTGAATGGGAAAAAGTTGCCAAAGTTTGCAAAACACAGTGGGTTTTATAATGTTTGATCTAGGTCATCTTAAAGGCTCGACCCATGAAGCTCAACTGCCTTGGAAGCCTATTTAAGGCATGAATCAACCCTGAGGAAGGGTTGGAGGTATTATTGTTGAGTGACATTTTTGTAAATTGAAGGAAACAACGTTCAAAAGATTTTTTTGTTCGTGTTCATCTTGAGTTTTAATGGAATAAATTCACTGTCATTGTGTTTGTAGTATGTAGTGTTCACATTATACAAGCTTGGTGTGCTATTCATTTACCTTTGTAGACTATTTTCATCTTTTATTTGTAAATAGTTAGTTCATTGTCTTTTTCTGGCCTGTAACAGGCAGTTTTGAAAGAATGGAGCTCTAGAGCACTTCCCACCGTACAATTTGTACGGCCCTTTGGGATTAGTGTCTAGGCTCCTTCATTGTAAATATGACAGCTATTAGGGTTTGTGGTAGTGCAGGAGTTGCTAGCAAAATGATGCCCTAGGAGAGCCAGTGCAGGTTCGGTTGGGGCAGACTTGGAGTAAAAACCATATAACTTGCAAGGGAAATGAGATACTGAAGAAATTATTTCTTGTGAATTTTCTTGAGGGTCTTAGCTATGATTGGAGGTCAGGAGGAGGTTCTAACAGTTCATCTGGAGTGAGATTTCTTTGACAGTCTGGAAACAACTTTGAAAAGCTTGAAACCCTAGCTTTTGGGTCAGTTTTGAGTGTGGCAGCGTACGGCCTATGCAGGAACTGAAACCCTAAGAATCCCTGAGGTGTAGGCATGAGAAACACTAATTCTTAATAAAAGAACCTAAGTCTTTGGTGGGTTTAGAAGAAAAAGGCATTTGATCTCTGTTCCGAGGCCTAATTGGGGGCTCAAGGCTTGTAGCCTTTTCAAACCCTAAGAAAGGGAATGTGTGAAAGCGATGGAAATTTGGGAACTTGTGGTTGTTTAAGAACCCTAGTTTGATCATTTTGAAGCCTTACAACACCTCTCACCCCTTGCAAGAACCTGATAGAAGGTTGAGGATATTTGGTCTTTAGGGAAGAGTAAGGGCCAATGGAGAGAATGTGGCGAAGCACCAAGGTTAGCTTGGTAGAAGGACAGCATGTTGGTAGGAGAGAGCTTGGTCAGACAAACTAGGGGCACCTAGTCATGAGTAGGGGCCTATAGGTTAGATTGGTGAAGCCAAGCACCAAGGAGGTCATATAAGGAAAGATCTAGAGTAGGAACCAGTGATTGGTTCCTCCAACCCCTTCTCCCTACCAGATTGGTATCAAAGCAAGCAAAAGATTTGGGAAAGAGTAATATATGTCAAAGGTTGAGTCAAGTGATACTACCGTCATGGTGACAAATGCACAATTGGCCAAGATGGTTGAAGAGCAGGAGGAAGATAATAGGCAATTGAGGGAAAGGATAGCCCAACTTGAGGTAGCAGTGAGGAGTGCACAGTTTGAGGGAAGAATACCAAAAGAAGAAGAGGTTGCAGAGGAAGATAAGACCCCTGAAACTGACCCTGTTTTGAAGGAGGAGCCTTTCTTGAAGGCATTGAAAGCTTTGAGTGGGAAAGCACTTGAAGGCATACCACTTTTTAGTGGAAAAATGGAACCTGATTTAGTCATGGACTAGATAGAGGGAATGGAAAATCATTTTGAATGTGATGAGCCACCGGTCTTTAAGATGAGAACAAGGGGTCAAGATTGAGAGGATCAGCCTTGACATGGTGGAAGTTTATTCAGACAGAGAGGGAAAAAGAAGGCAAACAGCCCATATCAACTTGGAAAGGAATGGTTGCTAAGGTGAAAGAAGCCTACATGCTAGATGACTATGAGATTCAATTGCATAAGAAGAGGAAAAGTCTAAGGCAGAAAGACCAAGATGTAAACACTTACACTAAAGAGTTTCAAAAGCTATGCATGAGGTCTAATGTGACAGAGGATAAGAGTCTCAAAGTGGCTAGGTATCTTAATGGTTTGAAATGGAACATTCAAGAGGAGATGGCTTTACTAAGTCCCAAGACAAGACACCAATGCTATTAGTTGGCTATCAAGATCGAGGAAAGGAACAAGAGGAAGCAAGATCAGACTCTAAGGGTGAGGCAAGGCAGAGATCAAAGAGATCAAAGAGGATAGCAAGGTGGTTACCAAGGAAGAGGCAATGACCAAAGAAACCAAGGGCAGTCTAAACTCACAAAGCATGGAGGAGAAACATCTTCTAGAGGAGGGTATAATAGAGGATGAGGACCTCAAGGAGGTTCAAACAGAGGAAGAGGAGCAGGCAGGAGTAGTTCCTATTTTGCAAACATGAAGTGTTATCATTGTAACCAACTAGGTCACCCTGCTTATAGATGCCCGGAGAAAGCTTCCTCATCAAGCAATGAAAAGAGAGTGGCCTATGCACAAGAGGACACCATGAGTCCTAAGGCAACTGAGATCAGTCATATAGAATCTAAAATTGGAGAGAAATTGGAGAGAATCTAATGTTTAACAGAGTTTTGATCAGGCAGCTAGTCAAAGAGGAACCTAAACAAAGAAGAGCTCTTTTTAGAGTAAGGTGCAAGATACTTGGAAAAGTGTGCAAAGTCATTGTAGATTCAGGTTCAACAGACAATATAATCTCAGAGGAGGCAGTAACTAAACTAAAATTGGAGAAGGTACCTCACAATAACCCTACAAGGTCACATGGTTGAATAAAGGGCAGAGTGTTTTAGTTAATGAGCAAGTAATGATGGAATTTTCAATTGGAGGCTATAAAGACAAGTTGGTTTGTGATGGTTTACCTATGGATGCATGCCATATACTACTAAGCAGACCATGACAGTATGCCAGAAGTGTTAAGTATGATGGGAAAGAGAACACCATATCATTCAAGAAGTACAGAACCTTCAAACCGCAGTCATCACGTAAGAAGATGAAGGATAGTCCAAGACACCTAACATCGTGGTTGAGCAAAGGGTAAGGGAGTTCCTTAAGGACCCACACCAAGGGAATTTCCAAGGATATGTGGTTGTGTTGCAACCAAAGAGAAAGACAAAGCTAAAGACAAGCCTTTACTAGAAGCAGTCCAAAGGTTGCTTGATAAGTACAAGAGCATAGTTAGTGATGGTACACCTGCAACCTTACCACCAAAGAGAGCAATAAGTCATCAAATTGACTTCATACCTGGAGCCTCATTGCCTAACAAAGCAGCATACAAACTTACACCTGAGTAGAACCTAGAGGTAGTTAGGCAAGTGCAAGAATTATTGGATCAAGGATTGATTCAAAAGAGCATCAGCCCATGTGCAGTGCCAGTGGTTTTAGCAACTAAGAAAGGAGGTAAGTGGAGACTTTGTACTGATTCTAGGGAAATAAATAGGATCACCATTAGGTATAGGTTTTCCATTCCTAGAATTGAAGACCTGATGGATTGTCTTGGAGGTGCTCAGTTCTTCACAAATTTGGATCTCAAGAGTGGGTACCATCAGATCAGAATTAAGGATGGTGATGAGTGGAAGACAACTTTTAAGAAAAATGATGGGTTATATGAGTGGAAAGTGATGTCATTTGGCCTCTCAAATTCCCCTAGCACATTCATGAGACTCATGAATGAAGTGCTTAAGGATTTCACAAGGATCTTTGTGGTAGTATATCTGATGACATACTGATTTTCAGTAAGACAGCAGAAGAACACCTCAAGCATGTTGAGATGGTTCTTAAAAGGTTGCAAGAGGAAAAGTTGGCAATCAATCTTGAGAAATGTGAGTTCTTTAAGCAAGAGCTTGTGTATCTAGGTTTTGTAGTGTCCAAAGGCTCATTAAAGATGGACCCAAGCAAGGTGGAAGCCATCCTAAACTGGCCTACACCAACCACATCAATAGAGGTAAGGAGTTTTCATGGATTAGCCCAATTTTATAGAAAATTCATAAGGAAATTTAGTGGTATATGTGCACCAGTCCTAGATACTATCAAAGGTGGTCTGAAAACAAAGTTTAAGTGGACTCAAGAGGCTGATAAAGGGTTTGAGAAACTAAAACAAGAAGTGGCAACTCAACCTATTCTATTATTGCCTAGTTTTGACAAGTTGTTCACAGTTGAGTGTGATGCAAGTGGAGTAGCAGTAGGAGGAGTACTTAGTCAAGAAGGTAGGCCTATGGCCTTCTTTAGTGAAAATCTCAATGAAGCCAAGAAAAAGTACTTTACCTATGATCTAGAGTTATATGCTTTAGTGCAGTCCCTTAGGAAGTGGAGGCATTATTTGTTACCCAAAGAGTTTGTGGTCTTTACTGATAACCAGGCACTTAGTTATATCAACACCCAAGAAAAGTTAAGTAATAGGCATTTGAAATGGATGGAATACATCCAAGCCTTCACATTCACTATCAGGCACAAGAAGGGACAAATGAACAAGGTTGCAGATGCATTGCTGTGAGATTGCTGATAGTACAGAGATACAAATTTAAAGTTACATTGGATTAGAGAATTTCAAAGACCTCTATGGTGAAGATGAAGATTTCTTAGAAGCTTACAAGGTATGTTTTGATTTTGAGAATCATTTTCATAGCCAATATTTTGAGTATACATTGCAAAATGGACTATTATTTAAGGGTAATCAATTATGTGTTCCAAGAGGATAAATGAGGGAAAATTTGATTTAGGAAAAGCATAATGGCAGTTGTAGTGGACATTTTGGTATCAATAAGACCTTAGAGCTAGTACAAAGATTCTATTATTGGCCTAAGTTGGCAAGAGATGTTAGAAGGTATGTGGAACAGTGTGTTGTGTGTATGAAAGCTAAGGAGGAGCCTAGTACGCCGGTTTATATCAACCCCCCCGCCTATCTCTACTGCACCATGGGAGTGTGTGAGCATGGATTTTCCGTAGGCCCTCTCCTAAGACCAAGACCTGGCTTTGTCACTCGTTTATGTTTGTAGTAGACAAATTTAGCAAGATGAGTCATTTTATTCCCTTGCAAAACTACTCAAGGATGCTAGCTACATAGCTCTACCCCTTCTTCAAGGAGGTTGTAAGTGATCCATGGTTTGCCTCTAAGCATTGTTTCTGACGTAGATGTGAAGTTCATGAGTCATTTTTGGAAGACTCTATGGAGCAGATTGGGTACAAACCTGTCTTTTGGATCAACTTACCATCCTCAGACCAATGGTCAAACAGAGGTGGTTAACAGAGTGTTGGGTAATCTTCTAAAATGTCTAACCAAGGAATATGGACAGACCTGGGATATGGTAATTTCTCAAGCTGAATATGCTTATAATGATAGTGTCAATAGAACTACAGGGAAAAGTCCTTTGAAGTTGTGTGTATGGAATGCACCCAAGAGGCATTTGTGAGCTCTACACCTTGGATCTATGGAGAATAGGAGTGGACATGTAGAAGACTTCACTTAGACCATGAAGGAGATTCAGGAGCAGGTTAGGAAGACAGTCACAGAGGCTACCCAAAAAATGAAAGAGAAGGTAGATATGTCAAGGAAAGAAGTGCAGTTTCAAGTAGGGGACTATTTTATGGTCCACCTTAACAAATCAAGGTTGTAGAAGGGAATTTCAACCAAGTTGCAGATGAAGAGAGTAGGTCCCTGCAAGATATTGGCCAAGTATGGGTAGAATGCATACAAGGTGGAGTTACCTATTGATCTAGGGATCTCACCTGTGTTCAATATTGCTGATTTGATCAAGTATAAGGGAACGGTCAAGGATTTGGATCAGGACAGGAAGGAGATATTCAAGGATGTCAAAAACATGACACTACCAACTCCAGACAAGCTACAAGCAGAGAAGATCTTGGAGTCAAGAGTGAAGAAGGCTACAAGGCACAAGGTGTACATGGAGCATCTTGTCAAATGGAAGAACAAGCATGAATTTGAATCTACCTGGGTAGAAGAAGTAGAATTTAAGAAGCAAGGAAATGATTTCTTTGATCTCTCCTAAAAATTCCCTTGTTTTTGTGTTGAGAGGGGGAGAATGGTGCAGGAGCACCTATGGAACAACTGGCAGTTTCCTAGGTAAAGAAGAAACCTAGGGGTTAAATTTTGTTTTTGCTTTCATAAGGTCTTATAGACCATTTTTTGTTGAGCTTAAGGTGTTTTTTGGTCTTTGGGAAAGAGGATGTCAAGAGTTCTAAATGTTTGGAGGCTCATTTTGCTAAATGGGAAAAAGTTGCCAAAGTTTGCAAAACACAGTGGGTTTTATAATGTTTGATCTAGGTCATCTTAAAGGCTCGACCCATGAAGCTCAACTGCCTTGGAAGCCTATTTAAGGCATGAATCAACCCTGAGGAAGGGTTGGAGGTATTATTGTTGAGTGACATTTTTGTAAATTGAAGGAAACAACGTTCAAAAGACAATTTTTTTGTTCTTTGTGTTCATCTTGAGTTTTAATGGAATAAATTCACTGTCATTGTGTTTGTAGTATGTAGTGTTCACATTATATAAGCTTGGTGTGCTATTCTTTTACCTTTGTAGACTATTTTCATCTTTTATTTGTAAATAGTTAGTTCATTGTCTTTTTCTGGCCTGTAACAGGCAGTTTTGAAAGAATGGAGCTCTAGAGCACTTCTCCACCGTACAATTTGTACGGCCCTTTGGGATTAGTGTCTAGGCTCCTTCTTTGTAAATATGGTAGTTAGTAGGTTTTGTTTGAGTGTAGGAGACGCTAGCAAGATGATGCCCTAGGCGAGCCAGTGCAGGTCTGGCTGGTGTAGACTTGGAGAAAAAGATCCATAACTTGCAGGGGAAATGAGATACTGTAGAAATTATTTCTTGTGAATTTTCTTGAGGGTCTTAGCTATGCTTGGAGGTTAGGAGGAGGTTCTAACAGTTCATCTAGAGTGAGAGTTCTTTGATAGTTTGGAAACAGCTTTGAAAAGTTTCAAAACCCTAGGTTTTGGGTCAGTGATGAGTGTGGACAGAGTACAGCCTATATAGGGCTAAAACCCTAGAAATATTTAAGGTGCAGACACGAGAAACAAAATCCCTAAGCAAAATACCTTGTTCCTTTAGTGGGTTTAGAAGAAAAGTGCAGTTTGACTCTATTGACAGGCCTAATTGGGGCTCAAGGGCTACTAGCCTTTTCAAACCCTTGGAAAGGGAATGTGTGAAAGCGATGGAAAGTTGGGAACTTGTGGTTGTTTAAGAACCCTAGTTTGATCATTTTGAAGCCTTACAACACCTCTCACCCCTTGCAAGAATCTGATAGAAGGTTGAGGATATTTGGTCTTTAGGGAAGAGTAAGGGCCAATGGAGAGAATGTGGCGAAGCACCAAGGTTAGCTTGGTAGAAGGACAACATGTTGGTAGGAGAGAGGTTGGTCAGACAAACCAGGGGCACCTAGTCATGAGTAGGGGCTGTAGGTTAGATTGGTGAAGCCAAGCACCAAGGAGGTCATATAAGGAAAGACCTAGAGCAGGAACCAGTGATTGGTTCCTCCAACCCCACTCCCTATCATAAAATATCTAAGGAAAACATGCAATATTAAATCCAGATTTATTATCTTTCAGATTCACTGGCAAGCTTTAAGAAAAACATCTAGTTATGACGTCTATAGGTTACCAAAAGTAGTCAGACATGAGCTTTCCATAAGGAGGAAAATCAGCAGTTACTGTTGTACTAATAAAATCATTATTTTTGTTTGGTGTGGAGTTTGATCAGTTTTTAATGTGGGAGATTGTTGGTATGTGGCAGTGATCATGCAAATGCTTGTCGAAGTTTTCCCTCTGACACATCAGAATGAAAAATGACCTTCTAAAATCCCTAATTCTAGAAAGGTTCCGAAGTATTATTAGGTTGGAATGTATGTTGTGGCGATTATTAGTGTTTTGCGATATTATAATATGTTGCACTAGATAATAAAATCGATTGGGTAAGGTGAGTTTTTTGTGGATGTATAGTTTACTATTGGATGAGCGGCGTTAAATTTCTATGTTGATCTATTGTGTTATTCTTCATTATTATTTCTAAGTTATTTAACTTACATATAATTGTTAATATTTATTGCTCCAATCTAAATAAAAGTCCCCAAATGCAAAAACAACATACACTTTCTGTCTTCCAAGAAACAAAATCTTGTCACATTTCTGAATTATTACGATAATGCAACTGAAAAATTTATGTGACCTATAGAGTTGATTCAACCCCTTTCAAGGTAACTATCAACAATGGAATGCATGGAAGATAAGCTTCCTCTCACATGGCTTCGTTGTGCATACTTGGTCATTCACCAAACTCGAGTGGAGCAAATTAATATGAAGTGGGTGACAAATTTAAGTGGACGATCGACACAACTAACCAATGTGGTCATGCCTAAAATTTTTGACAAGAAAACTCACATAATTATTTTATTTTATTTTTATTTTTTAAAACTTATTTAATTAAGCTAATTAACATTTCAAGTACCTGAGGTGTGACACTAACATGATGTGAGTTGAACGCTAAGTAGACTAAAGTCTTTAAAGTTTATTTGATTTATCATAATGTGGTTACATATTGACAAGTTTCACTTTGAGATAAAGTCACATATATATATATATAGCTATTATTATGATCACTTAATGTACCAATGGGCTTATCATTTAATTAGGCTTTTGACTTCGTGTTTTCTAAGATGTTAAATGTATCGCAACCTAATCCAAAAGATTTAATAGAGGAATAATGAACTTCATGCATTCAAAATACTTTATTTTATTTTATTTTATTTAACCAAATTCATAGTATTATTTAATTCTGACTCGACCTCAATAATATTATTAAATACCAAATTAACAATATTATTATTGTTATCATTAAATGGAATAATATGTATTATGTCATGCCTACATTTTAAAGTGAAACTAACACAAGTGCCACAACTTTTTCTTTTTTTGTTTAAACATATGTTTACAACTTAATGTGCTCCTGGAAAGCCACCATTGTGCAACACAATTTTTAAGGTCTAATTTTATTTGACATGGTTACATTGGTCAGATAATAACACATAACTTAATTAGCTATAAGTTCTTGTTAATCGTCTCCCATAATCATTTTGTATTTGATAAAATATCGCTAGACCACACTTACATGTTTACCAAACTATTTTAGAATATCAACTTAACTGTTTTAATATTACATTTGATTCACCTAAATAAGGCCTCTTCTTAAACCACATTTAGACAATTGGTTTACGAAGTAATTGTAATAACTTTTACCTTCTTTTATTTTTATATATCATAGGGATAATTCAGACTTGAATATTTAGATAATGTCTTAACCCATTTTCATTTAATTAAATAATTGATTTCACAAGTTAAATGCTTAAGTAGACCTTTTTAACTTTATGCACCACTTAGGAATCCAATTTAATCCAATAGACCTTACTTAAATTAATTCTAAATCTCAAGGTCACTTTATTAAATATTCTTGTTTGATCTTCAATTTAAATCCCCTTTATAACCTTTAGTCATAAATTTATCACTTATGTCAATCTATTAATATAAATAATTTTAATGAAGCCTTTGATTTATTATTATTATTTTATTGCAATAACGACTAATTATTCAAATTGATAATCCCTTTTTGTCTAGATGAGACATATAAACAAGGTAAAATAATTTGTCAAAATCTATTTTAAATAACCAATATTCTTTTTAACAATAGTTTATTCAATATTCAAACCATTCATCATAATTTTATGTATATAAGTTTATTCAATTGAATAAAATAATTTTAAAATAGTTTATTTTGTATCTTGTGATTTTTCTTAAAAAAAATAATCCATGAATAGTTATTTAATTTACAATAAAACAAATTTAAAACAACTCTATATTTTCCTTTTAGTAATATTTTAAAGATTACAATCAGGTGTTGATCCAAGTTGTAAAAGTTTCCTTAAATACTAAATTACAACTCACATTTCCTATTTATTGAAAAAGCCTCCATTAATTTAGTTTAAATAAGATTTTAAATTGAGAAAAAGGTAATATGTTGAGCATTCAATCTCATCCATTGGATGAGATGGAATCTCAACCTTAGATTTTAGGGAAAACACTTTTTTGAAACCCTATCTCATAAAGTAACTTATTAAAATGTCTACCTCTCTCTTTTACTCATTTCTCCAATTCTGTTTTTTTTTTTTTGTTGCAGGTTGGAAGGAAGATTGAAGAAATACCATTTTACCTATAGATTTCCAAAATATTGCTGCTTCTTTTTCCCTCATTCTCATATTATTTCTTCTTATCGTTTTGACTTCTTTGTTTCTTGAAATTTCTTACTTTAAAACTTGTTTATTTATTTATTTTCCTTGCAGGTTACAAAGGTTTGCAGTACTCAAATCTGCAACTTAAGATCTTTGAAGATTTATTTGGAAATTTACATACCCATAAAGTTTGTTGATTTTTTTTTCTTTTCTTTGCATTTTAAAATTTTAACAACCCCCATTTCTTTTTTTTATTTGCACAAGAATGAAACCTGTTTATATTTTACAGATCTGCACTATTTTTTATTTTTACAGGCCAGACTGAAACGTTGCAGATCTGTTGGGCATCAACATTTTATATTTTATAAATATCAATGTATGCTCTTTTTTTTTAAAACAAAACTTGAATGGAAGAGGGAAGGTTTGCAGCCTCTGTGGAAGCTGCGGCTCCACAGAGCTGTGCCTCTTCAAGGAGGGCAACGGCTCCCCTGTGGCAGCTACATTCCCCTCACACCAGGGCCAAACCCTATTTTTTAAAAATTTATTCTCTTTTTTAATATATGTTTTCTTTAAATATTTCTTTAAAAAAATATTATTTATTCAGTGTATTATCTACGAGAATAAAAATGCATTCTATATATGAAATATAAATCTTAAAATACTATTATTATATATATATTTTTTCTGAAAATATAAAAGATGTATATTTTAAGGTATCATAACTGAATATGTATATATATGTTTAGGGTGTATATACATCATATAGATATACATGAGCATACTTGATTTCAAGGTAATATATATATAAATATCTATATATGTGTTGAAATTTTGAAAATAGATTACATAAACTGTTTATTTCTCTCTTTTAACAAAAGGGTTAAAAAGTTAATATTTATATTCATCATTTTAAATTTAATAACCTTGAGTAATATTTTTGTATGGGTTTGAATAGCAAGTCTAGAAAGTGTTTAAGAGTTAATTTTTGTGAAACCTATTTAGTCTTTCATGATGGATATACTAAATGGTGATTTTAAAATAAACCTTTAATAACCATTTTCTTTAAAAATTACTCCAACAACAAATAATTGAAATATCAACCCATATTTTAATCTTTCCTCTCTCATCTCTTCAAGAAAATGATTTTCAACCCTATAAGCTAGTTTTTAATTTATATTGTGCATTACCATCTATATTTGCAACATACATATAGTTTCTTCAAATGAATCATAATGTTTGTTGTTCCAATACATCTTTAAGATGCATGCAATAATAAATACATTTGGGTCATTCCCTTCAAGAAAATTAAAATGCATTTTGGTCCAATACATTCTTATGATGAAAAATACATAAATTTAAACCCCACAATATATTTCAAATTCCTTTAGAGATGCCAACAATAAGAACATACTCTATCCCTTTTTTTTCTCTTAACAAGATGCTTAACTTTCAATATTACACATAATGTATAGAAATACAATGAACATATCAAGAATATGAGTTTTCTTTATTACACACAATATTGAGAAACTAACAATTTACATACCCATAAAATACACCTTGCTCTCCACCCAACCGTAATGGCATCATGAAGCCTCATGGGATCTAGCCATACCCCCGAGCACTAAAAGATTACCAAATGATCTTGGTATAGAAGTTACAACTAACCTTTTCAACAATTGCAAATACATTCATTTTCAAGAACCATGCTAACTCAAAAACTTGCATATCACTTATTTTATCAACTACAAGCAATTAGAGGAAATAGGACTTAGCTTTCTCCATGTTGCTTTATTTGGATCCTTCACTCTTCTATTTTCTCCATAGCTCTCCAACTTTTTTGTCCAATTCCCACCATTACTGGTCATTCTCTCCTTTGAGGGAGGACTCCTCTCCTCTTCCCATCCTTTCTTCTATCTCAACTTGAGTTCTCCAAAAGGAGAATTGGGCAATGAATCTTCCATCTTCTTGAGATATATAGGGATCCTCCAAACCTACACTCTTTCCCACAAGTGCTCACACATGTGTGAGTCTTGTGCCAATTCCAAGAACTTTTGGGGAGTAGAAGGTTGAGAGTGACAAGTCACTCTTCCCAAGCCCCAACACTTTTTGAATTTGTCACATTCATGAATGTGGATTTTGAGGGGTCTTTTCATACTCCAAGGACAAGTTCACATGTGTCAAAAAGGTTCCAAACCCATAGGTATAGGTCCTAGGGGTCTATTCTTGTTCAAAAACCAAGGAAATTGATTCAGTAATCCCTTTTTAAAACCCACACAAAAATCCATACGAATTTTGATCTTAACCAAGGGTTCCAACCCCAACCAAACTCACATCACATGTCCTACAATTGGATTCTACTCAAACATAATCACCCAACCAATAATAAAACCTCAAACCCTTCTAAGTCAAATAGGGCTACACTTAGAACTTCCCAAAGATGTATTTGATTTGATTCCAACATTTATCTATCCTCCTATTTGCATATTCGATTCCTGCACATTACCAAGGTTAGCATGATTAGATCATATATCTCTTCATATTATTAGCTAATCCAATTCACATAATTTTCACTCATGAACTATTTACTCATTAATACATCAAATGAACCTAATGATTCAATTTTCATTATAATCAAAGGAAATACACACTTACTCCAATACAAGAATATAGTCAATGAAATAGTCACTCCATCATTTTGTTTACCACCTTAGTAATTCATTTTAAACTCCTATAACATTAATGATGAACCATTTACCAAAATTTAATATGCCAAATAACCTAGCACTTTCAAGTTATATCCAACAATTCACATGTGCATCTATCATAATTAAATCAAGGTTAATGCCCATGAATCCTAAAAAGATTTTTATCATTCATTTCATCATAATTATCATCTAACTACTTGTTCGATTGAAATAAAATGGGGGATATGAAATGGGGTCTTACATTCACGGTAGCATAAGCAAGAATATTATCAAATAATCACACTATTTGTCATCCATAATACATCTTACCATCTATTTAGGATCACATAAAACATATTAGGCTTTACTAATCACATGCAAGGTGGGTGTTACACATTTGAGGTGGGGTCTTATAAGCATTCCACCAATAGAAAGATCACACGTTGAGTCCTTTACGTAAGTCCTCATTCGTTGCTCAGTCTCAAAAGTCTTTTTCCAGTCATTTTGTATCTTCTTATGTTTTTTATATAACTTTATAATTTATAATTATGGAAACATAATTTATTTTAAATTTTAAAAAATAAATATAAATTGGTGCTAAAGTGTGATATTTACTCTTCAATCTAAATTTTTTAAATATTTTTATATTTGAATAGTTTGTTGAATTTGTTTTTTTATAAAAGTGAAGTATATCATTGTGTTTAAATATATTGATGATTAGATTTTAATGATTGTATTGTATGTTCATAAAATGTTATTTCTTGATAACGATAATGATGATGATTAGGGATTTTAGAAACTTTAACTTTCTTGAATGTTTAAAATGGGAAATTATGAATAGGAAAATTTAATCTTAAAGTAAAAATGAGTATAGATTGCATTGTCAAAGTAAGTATTTTAATACTATTTTGTAATGATTTTCTATACATGTTTGTAATTTCAAATGGGTATTCCTTTACTTATACACACTAAGCTTTCAATGAATATTTGTTTTAAATAGAATAATGATTTTTAGGATATGACTATAGAAATCGTCATTCTTTTCTAGATCAAATCAGTTTCTCAAGGTTGCATAGCATAATCATTGTTTTTCTCTATCCATGTGATAGGAATATTTGTTGTAGGTGATTTTTAGGAGATGTGGGGTTCACCATCAACAACAAAAAGAGGTATGCAATATCTATTAAAGTAAATTTATTTTGGACTCCAACCTCATGTCAAGTATTACGCCAACTCTTCCTACATGACAAGAACAAATACTCAATAAGCTTTTGCAAACAAAACATGCCACCAATAACCATTTAAGTGAAAAAATCTTTAAAAATAATTTGAAAGAGCAACATTTAATTATACAACTAACCTCATTTTAATAAAATCAACAAATTTATACTAGTAATAAACCCTTCCATGTTCTAAAAAATAAGAGAAACTCAATCTTTATAGTTTCCTTTTCCTTGAAAACTTTGTGGAAAAGCCTATAAATTCAATATTAAGGGTTTTTATTTTCTTTTCTCTTTTGTAAGTTGTAAATCCAGAAAATTATTTGAGGTATTATAGTTTAATTTGTGAGCAAAATTGTATGTTTTTTTATTATATTATCCATCAATGATTAAATCTTCTAAAGGTACAATTGAATTAGGTTTGACTCTTCAGTCACTTTAATGGAATAAATCCCTCCACTTGTAATTATCTAAAGGATGAAATCTACTTTAGATGTATAATTCTTCAAAATGTTATAATTTACTATATAGAAATAATCATATCATATGTATATAATATAGTTTGTAAAAAAAATTGAATCTAAAGGAACTAAGTAGGTTACAAAGTTAGTGTGATAACTATCTTTGATTACTAATATTTTTTTAAATACACATTACTTTTTAATTATTATGTACACAACACATCATTCATCTTGATAAATTGTATACTTCATGAAAAAAAAAAAAAATGATCAACTAATTAATTTGTTCTATTTACTTATTGACATTTATCGACTTTAAACTAAGATACCAAGTATTTGTAAAATTTTATTATAATTTAGAAGCGTTGGCTTAGAAACCTTATAAACAATCATAGCAATATTATGCCACTACTTACATTCATACATTATATAGAATAAGCTCTGATATATCCCCGATCCTCAACTTATTCCTCAGAATTCATTCAATAGCTTACAAGAAATTACAAGCTCTATAGTTTTTCCACATGACACTGACTACATTGTAATCACGATGCGTATAATTGATCAGTCAAGAAGGAAAAAATAATTTCCATGGAGAACCTGCTGCAGCATATGGAATGGAATTGCAAATAAATCTATAAACTAGTTTAAAGAACTTGAGGAACATCTCTGCTTAAAAATATATTAGAAATGATTTGGTATGTCTTCTGAGTAAAGTGGACGGAATCAAAGAAGAGATATTTGGAAGCATCAGGACATGTAAAGGGACTAAATTCGTTGCACAGGACGCCAATTTCTATGGTGCCCGTCCCACAGCAACCCCTTGCAATCACCTCGAAATCTGGCAGGTAATATAGCATTACAAGATTAGACATAATTCTAGCTATATATTAATATAGTAAAGCATCTATGCATAATGACATCTGTATTGTTATCAATCGTGGGAATATAAATTACCATATTTGCTAGGATTTGCAATGAAATCGGAAATCAGATTGTTATAATCGAGAGAAGCGATTTGAAGCTTAGGCAAAGCAGGTTTGAGTCCATCAATCATGGCATTTACTCCTGAATTGAATCCAGATGCAGCCTGGTTTATCTCTTCGTCACATGCTTCTCTGTTCAAAAAGCTTCCAAGTGTTCTCTCTAGCGGTAGACATCCCAATGGTGGAACATTAATCAAAGCGATTCTAGTGGCACCCAGATTGTATAACTCCTGCAAAATTCAGATTCAGAATTCACTACAATTATTCTTGGAAACTACTAAATTCCAAGAGTAGAAACAAGTTATAACCATGCCTTGATATAAACTGTATATGTATTCAAGAGGAAATCTGTATACTCTTGAACGGTGAATTGAAGTCGACGAGTTGGGAGTGCGAAGTAGTTGACAATGAAGTCATTGGTGCCTATCGAAATGAAAAATATTGCCTTTCTGATTATGGTGTTGGCCTGTTCCTCTCCCACCAAACCTACTATTCTATTTCTGTACTCTTTAAAGTACTCAATTTGTCTCCAAACTGGTATCACATTCTGCATTCATGTATACAAATCCAGTTTATGAAAATGTAGTAGGACGTAAACAGGGAAAACCTGACAAGATACATTGTACTACAAAGGTATTAAGGTCCTGTAAAACATTATAATATGTAATGGCTGCCTACACTTATTTGGGCAGTGAGATTGTCTAAGCCCGTGCCAGAAGATGCAAAACAGACTCCAAGTCCTTCAACTGTAACGAAATGTTAGAATTATAAATATCATGAAATTTGAAAATGCGTGAAAATAAATCAAGCCAAACTAAAAAAACCCAACAATCTTCCGATTAATAATACCAAATTTACTTAATAAACAGCAATAATTCTGACATGCGAAGTTAGAGTTTTAAACTCTTGCAAGACCAAATTGTTTCTGTTATCAGAGGCAATATATAATCTACACTTATGTGCTAAGACTGACAGCAAATTTTACAGTGTACGAAAACAGAATATCTAAGGAAAACATGCAATATAAAATCCACATTTATGATCTTTCAGATTTACTAGCAAGCTTTAAGAAAAACATCCAGTTATGGCATCTGTAGGTTACCAAAGTAGTCAGACATGAGCTTTCCATTTGAGAACCTTCCTGTGGGAATGTGATCTATGAAATCTCTTCCATATGGAGGAAAATCAGCAGTTAATATCGTACTAATAAAATCATTATTCCCTGTATCTAAATAGGAGTCCCCAAACGCAAAAACAGCAGGCACTTTCTGTCCTCCGACAAACAAAATGTTGTCACATTTCTGAGCTATTATGATAATGAAACTGAAAAATACAGGGTGTAAAACAAGAGATTCTGCCCTTGATTTCATTATCACTAAATATGTGACCTATAAATTTAATTCAACCTCTTTCAAGGTAAACTAGGTATCAACAATGGAATGCATGAAAGATAAGTTTCCCCCTCACAAGGCTTCGTTTTGTATACTTTGTCATGCACCAAACTTGAGTGGAGCAAATTAATATGAATTGGGTGACAAATTTAAGTGGACGTTGACACACAACTAACTTGGGTGAATAATTATCTTCACCGCTATAGATTGGGTACCGACAGACTCTCTACCAATAGAAGGATCACACGTTGAGTCCTTTACTGACCTCTTCATTCGTCGAATTTAAGAACTTAAACAACACTGAAGAAGTCGCTCAGTCTCAAAAGTCTTTTTCCCATCATTTTATATATTGTTATGTTTTTTATAACTTTATAATTAATAATTATGGAAACATAATTTATATAAAATTTTAAAAAATAAATATGAATTGGTGCTAAAGTGTGATATTTACTCTTCAATCTGAATTTTTAAAATATTTTTATATTTGTTTTTTTTTTTATAGAAGTGAAGTATATCATTGTTTTTAAATTAAATATATTGATGATTAGATTTTAATGATTGTATTGTATGTTCATAAAATGTTACTTCTTGATAACAACATGATGATGATTAGCGTAGGCTAGGGGAGAATGGCGGGACACGAGTGCGAGCACGGGCGGGAGAAAAAGAGTTTCAAAATTCAAAGCATTGGAAAAGGAATTGAAGCAAGTTCAGGAAATCTACAGTCGAATCAGGAGTTGGAGTCGCGTCAGAAGCAAGGTAAGGATGACCAGGATGATGTGGACTCCAGAAACAAAATACAGGTGGAACCTGGGGGAAAGGAAAATCCGGAGATTAACCCTACAGCTTCTCCCACCGGTAAAAATGAAAAAGCTAAAGGGGGTGTGGGGACCACAAATGGCACTGGAGGTAATCGCAAACCCTGGACTTCTCTGTTTGGGGTAAAACCTAATGGAAAATCTTCTTTCCCTCCAGTGCGTCTCCAATAGGAGGTAAGTTTGCTATCTCTATTCTAGATCTGCTCATTGACCATAATATAGCTCTTATGGATCAAACTCTGGTAGAAAATTTCATGGGCCCTAGACCAAATATTAGGTGGTCAGGGAGTTTGTTACCAATAAATGGAGAACTAGTGGGAAAGTTTCAGTTGCTACTCTTCCAAAGGGTTTTTTCGCGTTTGATTTTACGTGCAGAGAGGACATCATGGCTGTTAGAAGTGGTGGTCCCTGGGTTATAGGGAAATCTTCCCTAGCCCTAAAGAAATGGTCTTCCAACTTAGATCTATCAGACTCCATCTTTGGGAATGTCCCAATTTGGGTTAGACTTCCAGGCCTGCCCTTGGAGTATTGGAGTGAAGATATCTTTCATGGTATTGCGAGCTCCTTTGGGGAGCTCCTCTCTATTGATTCTATGACAGCGGCTAGAAAGAGAATGGTCTTTGCAAGGATATGTGTGGGAGTATCCAAGGAAGCAAATCTTCCATCTTCGATTGAGATTCAATCTAAACTGGGATCATGGGTGTAGAATATAGAGTTTGAAACCATTTTGTTCACCTGCTTCAAGTGCAGGAAATTTGGTCACTAGGCAAAAAAATGCCCCCTAAATGCCACCTCAGAGAAAGAAAAACCAGCTAGACCTGAAAAAAAGGCGTGAAAAAAAAAGAGTGATTCAGGAGGAGAAAGGAAGGAAAACAAAGAGCAGGTATTGGAAAATATGGCATCCGATACTCAGAGAATTTCTCCAGAGATTGAAGTGGTCATGGAATCTAAAGGTGAGATCCCTTTTGATCATCATTACATGAATCTTGTTAATACATCCCCATCTAAGGAAAGGGAGTTTGATGAAGACACCTTAGTTGGTGAAGGAGATTTGAACCTTTCTACCTCTTTATCCCAAATTACAATCCCTTATGATAAAAATAAAGTATTCCTAGGTCTGGAGGATATTCCTAATGAGGGCTTGTCCTTGGAACTGAATATTCCTTTTCCCTCCCAGTCTCCTGATAATCTTCCCCCTCAGGGAGTAGTGCATGTGACAGATCCTAACTCCCCAGAAAGGGTTTTGGATTCCCTTGAAAATATGAATCACTCAACAGATCTGTCCAGTAATATCTTGTCGGCTCAAAAGAACGGTAACATGGACACTTTACCTTGGGAACAAAGGATACCTACTGATAAGGACTGGGAGTCTATTAGAGAGACATATAGCCAAGAAGAGACTGATAAAGAGGAGAATATATCAAAGAAGAAAAAAGAAAAAAATACTCAGTGGAAGACCCCAAGTGGCATTTCTACCAGATAAAAGGTCAAGGCAGACTGTGGAGCAGTAAAGAACTCAAGAGGTAAAAAGTCTTCGAAAAAGAAAATAGAGTTGAACATTTTTTAGGATATTGTGGATGGCTCTCAAAAAACCATCCCGGAATGTCTTAACTCCCCTAGTATCTAATGAAGATTATGTCCTGGAATATCAAGGGACTCAATAGCCCCCACAAACAAGATGTTCTCCACAATTTCATTAGAGATCACAAGCTGGATATTCTTTTAATTCAGGAAACTAAAATGCCAAAGGAGAAAATTGAAAAAATAAAACTTTTCTAGTATTATAGTAACCAGGGTAATAACTTGAGTGGAGCTTCATGAGGTATTGTGACTTTCTGGAATAGCCACATAATCAAAGGTATTCTGATCTTGGAAGGTACGAATCATATAGCCACTAGATTTACTCATATAAGAGATAACTTCAGTTGGATTCAAGTGAATATTTATGCTCCTAATGGAAAAGGAATGAGAAAATCTTTTTGGTTAGAATTAGCTGCCTTTAGGAGGATTTTTGATAGAGAAGCTTGGATTATTATGGGGGATTTCAACACATCCCTGGTGAATGGAAAATTTTTTGGGGGATCCCAGATCAATCTGGAAAGCAAAGAGGATCTTCATAATTTCATTGATAATCAAGGATTGATCGACATGAATCTCCAAGGAGCCTCCTTTACCTGGTCTAATCACAAAAAGCGGTCAGAACTCATACAGGTCAAATTAGATAGATCTTTAATTTCCAATCATTGGTACTTCGACTATTACTGCTCCCTTAGAGCTCTTACTAGAATAGGTTTCGATCATTTTCCTATCAGTTTCATTGCGGATCCAATAAAAAAGAAGAGGAACACTCCTTTCAGATTTGAAAAAATGTGGATCTCTCACCCTGCTCTTAAAGAGGAAATAAGAAAATGGTGGAATATAAGAATTCAAGGAACTACCATGTTCAAAGTTGCTAAAAAGTTAAGGGAAGTGAAATGCAATCTAAAAAAATGGAAAAAGGATTCTTTTGGGAATATCTTTAGGATCAAGTCTGATCTTCAAATGGAATTGGGAGAAGTTCAATTTAAAATTTAGAAGGAGGGCTATTTCAGTGATACTAAGGAAAAAGAGAATGAGATCCTCACAAAGAAGCATGACATAATTGGAAAGGAAGAGGAGTTCTGGAGACAAAGATCTAGAGCTTTTTGGTTATCTGTAGGAGACAGAAACACCATGTACTTTCATCTTTCAGCTTCAAAACACAAAGCTGTAAATATAATATCTCAAATAGAAGTGAATGGAACCAGGTATGAGGAGGAGGAGGATATTAGAAAGCAGGTGAGTTCCTTCTTTAAACACCTTCTATCAGCTAGTGGGGAAATAAAATAAAATGAGTAGGATCAGTTAGTGGAAGCTATACCAAGAATTATCAACCAGGAAAATAAATCTTTTATGACATCTATCCCCACCAACGAGGAAGTCAAGTGGGCTGTCTTTTTCTTTGAAGGGAGTAAAGCTCCGGGGCCTGATGGTTTCCCTTTATTTTTCTTTTAATGGCTATGGGAGATTGTTGAAGATGATGTGGTAAATGCTCTTAAAGAAATTTTTAGCTCCAGAAATCTTCTAAAAGAATTAAATGCTACCTTCTTGGTTCTTATTCCCAAGAAACCTAGAGCTAATAATTTTGAGGCTTTTAGGCCTATAAGTCTCTGTAATTCCTTATATAAAATCATTTCCAAGGTCTTAACCTCAAGATTCTTAACTCTTTTTCCTTCCTTGATTTCTCCTCAACAGAACGGCTTTGTCCCTGGTAGACAAATTCTTGACTCTATTGTTATAGTTCATGAGAATATTCACTCCTTAGTTGAGTCGAAGACTGAAGGCTTTTTATTAAAGATCGATATTTCAAAAGCTTATGATAGAGTTGACTGGACTTTCTTATTTAAAATTTTAAAGGCTTTTGGTTTTTGTAACAGGGTTATCCAAATGGTTGAACAACTTGTGTCCACGACTTCTATATCGGTTATGGTCAACGGATCCCCTACCTCCTTTTTCTAGAGCACCAAAGGTCTAAGGCAGGGTGATCCTATCTCTCCTATTTTATTTACCATTATGGCTGAAAGTCTAGGCAAGAACCTAAAAAAATTGGTTGACTTCAAATTTCTTTCTGGTCTTAAACCTTCTTTGGGCAATCTGGTGTGTTCCCATCAACAATTTGTTGATGATACTATGCTTATGGGTAAAGCCACGGTGGCTGAAGGTAAAACCATAAAATAGTTGCTTGACAAGTATGGGAGAGTTTTTGAATAGCTGATCAATAATAAAAAAAGCTCGTTGTTCTTCTTCAACACTCTGGATCATAGACAGGCTAAAATTGCTAGAATCCTGGGTTGCAGAGTGGATTCCTTTCTTGCCACCTACCTTGGTCTACCCTTATGTTTGAAACCTCCAGTGTCATTCTGGCTCTCGTTGGTGGAAAGATTCAGTAAAAAGTTCACGGGTTGGAAAGGAGCCATGCTAAGTCAAGCCAAAAAACTTCAGCTTCTCAAAGCCTCTCTCCAAAATTTTCTAATCTATGCCCTAAGTCTTTTTAAGATTCCAGCTAAATTTGCTGATGCCATTGAAAAAATCCAAAAAAGATTTCTTTGGTCGGGTGTTGAGTAAAAAAAAAGACTCCCCTTAATTGGTTGGAATTTGGTTTGTAGACCTAAAAAGGCCGGAGGACTTGGTTTTAGAAGAATCAGATTAGTAAACAAGATTCTCCTTGCTAAACAAATTTTGAGAATCTCCTCTTCTTCTGGGGAGTGGATTGATATCCTGGCTAGCAAATACTTAGAAAACAAATGTTCTTCCATAATTAAGAAGGACGTCCACCTTCTTCCTAGAGGGTTAACATGTTGGAATAACATAATCAATGGAAAAAAGATTGTGGATGATGGTATTAGTTGGCAAGTTAGAAATGGTCATCATACTAGATTTTGGGAGGACAAATGGATTTTAAAGGAACCCATTATAAAAATCAACTCCTTCAGCGAATGGGCAAAGACATGCAAGGAACGGTTTGGAAATTATGTGAAAGATTACAGAGTGAATGGTAAGTGGGTGGACTTGTGCAGTGTTAGTTAGGCTTTAACTCCTATCCGGTCTTCTCTGTTGGCTATTAGACTTAATTCTGAGCAGCTGGATGACCGCATGGTTTGGTCTGATGATCCCTCTAGCAGTTTTTCCTTATCCTCTACTTTTGCTAGGATTATTTCTTCTCTGGATCATCCTCCCTTCTGGTCTAAAGCTTCGTTTAAACTTTTGATACCAAAAATCAACATTTTTTTTTGGATCCTTTTCCAAAACAAAGTATTAACGATTGATAACCTGTGTAAACATGGATTTCAAATTCCTAATAGATGCTTTCTTTGTAAGATGGAGGCTGAATCTGTGCATCACTTATTCCTCCATTGTTCTTTTGTTGCTTCTATTTGGGGAAAATTCATCAGGTTATGGCACCTCCCATGGGTCTTCCCTTTGTCCATTGAAGACTTCTTCTCTCAATGGAAAGCTCCGACAAGAAATCTTATGCTTAGATCTTTTTGGAATCTTATATTCCCTCATGTTGCTTGGGGCCTCTGGAAAGAATGCAACAATAGAATTTATAGAGTAAAGAAGCCTCTGAGGATATTGTCTTTGATAAAATTGTCAGATTTCTGAAGGAAAATTTCAATGCTTTGGTTCAGAAGGACAACATTTCTTTGAAAGCAGAGCACTTGCTATATGACCTAACTATTGCTAAAGAGTGGAACATAAATCTTGTCCCATCTAGAGCCTCTATGACAACCAAGAAGGATAGAGAGGGTGTTTGTTGGTCTTTTCTGCCAAACAGTTGGATCAAAGCTAACTTCGATGGTGCGGCTAAAGGTAATCTAGGGGCGACAAGCTGTGGTGGAGTCATAAGGGATTCCTTTAGCAATTTCATAGGAACAACGGCTTCTCCTCTTGGCTCCCAAACCAATCATTTGGCGGAGGCAGTTGGAGCTTTTCACATCATTAATTTAGCTCAAAGTTTTAACATTAAACATCTGTGGCTTGAAGGAGATTCCAAAAACATAATTGACTACCTTAAGGACATGTCCCCCCCCTCATGTACCATTAAGTCATGGATTGAGGAAGCCAAGTTGACTTTGGCTAAATTTGATAAAGTTAAAATATCACATGCTTACAGAGAAGCCAACGCTGTAGCAGATTTTTTCACTAACGAAGGGGTTAAGAGTAAAGATGTGTGTACTTGGCTTAATACAAATGATCTAAACTCTAATGTTTGCGCTCTAATAAATTATGATAAATCACATGGAAAAGTGACGTGTTATCCCTTTAATGAAGACAGATAAGACCTTTCACATCACAATCATTAGATTGTATGGGACTGATCCCAACGGGTTAATTTGCAAGAAAGGCCCGCATGCTTTGTGGGTGCTAAGTTGTGGCGGGGCCAATTTTAGTAAAGCTTTCGTTTGGGTCTACCCCACTATGTCGGCTGAGATGGGAGGAGACAAAAAGCGAATTAAGCCGGACAACTATGAAACACACATGAAAAATGCCAAGGCTTGGGAAAAAGTTAAAAGTGGAGGGTTGCTTCCTTTCCTGGAGAAGCTCCATGGCTCCAGCCAGGAGGCTACAGACCTCTTTGTCAAAAATTGGAATAATGACAATCTGACCCTGTTTGGCAGGAATGTCGAGCTCAATGAAAATTTAATCGTTGAAGTTACGGACTTATCTATTGAAGGGAAGAAATTTTTCAGGGATAGGGCTTTTTCTGATGAAGACGTGATTAGATTTCCTAAAAAAGACAAAGAAAGGTTAATCCTGGTCAAAATTGCTAGTAGCTACTTTGATGCTGATTCTATAAAAACCATCTGGAGGAAAGTGTTGCGGGTCATCATGGAGTACATTACGGTGGACGGGTGTTTTACTAGAGTTTATGGCTACCACTTTTCTCTTCTCGACCACTTCCACCACAAGGTTAGGATCTCTCTTCCCTTTTATCTTTTCTGTTCCCTAAAGAAAAGTTTGGAGGATAATAAGAAAAACCCAAATAGATTTCCTATCTTGCATACGGGGTTAATAAGATTGATTGTCGAGCATTTCCAAAATATGCCTACCCCCACTATCCTGGATACCACTTCTGACTTTGAGAGTGATGACACGGAGCCCAGTGGCTCAAAGTATCTTCCTAACCCTAGTTCGGCTAGAAAAGTCCTTAGCTCGCATGCTAGCCCTTCAGGAAAAAAAAACCCTACTCCCCTTTCTGGTAAAGCTTGTGCTGAGCTTGAGCTTGATAGCCCATCCCTTTTGAACAATTCCATTTACAAGAAACCCCAGGCTAAAAGTCTTGTTTCCTACTCTAAAGAATCCTCTAATTCGGAGGAGTCTGATGCTAACAAAACTGTGGTTAATGATGAACCTTAGTCGGAAAAACATGCTAAAGATGATTCCCCTGTTAATCCTAACTCTGAGAAAACTGTTCCTAATATTGGTGATGAGCCCTCTCTGGATTTTCTGAACCTAGCTAAAGCCAATTATGAGTCACACTCCAAACTCTTGGATTAGACTTTCACTGAAATCAATGAGCTGAAAATAAAAAATTGGGCCCTTCAAAGCAAAATAGAAGTTCTCGTTGCTAAAATTGCTAAGATTGAAAAGAAAGATGTGGACAGGGGGGTCCATGGTCACAGTAACAGAGACATTAATTCCAAGGTTGATTATATTATGAACACCATCAAGACCATTGTTGAGTAAAATAACAGAATGGCTAGACACAATGCCATTATCATTAACGCAATGGGTGAGAAGCTAGATAAAACCCAGCAGGGTTCTCTGGTGGTGGATTTGGAGGAAACAAAGGACAAAAGCCAGGACACGGACGCAAGCATTTCCAAAAGAACCAGAGCCAACCTAAAGCGCAAGGTCCCCCCTAATTCTAGGATGATTCAAACTTTTAAAAAGGGTGTCAATGATATGTAGAAGCTGGAGGAGGAGACAGAGTCTTTCCTCAAGACTCTGAAGTAATGTCTGGGGTTTATGTGCTTTCTTTGCTTTTCCTCTGTTTCGGCCTTTTTGGTTTTGTTTGAATGGTTGTTGCTGATCTTTTCTAGGGCAGCTGGTTTCTATGGTTGGACCTTTTTGTCCTCTCTTCTGTTTTGTAAACTTTGTGGTTTTGGGTCCCTGTAAAACCCATTTTACCCTTTTATCAAAAACATGATGACGATTAGCGATTTCAAAACTTTAATTTTCTTATATATTTAAAATAAGGAGTTACGAATAGAAAAATTTAATCTTAAAAGTAAAAATGAGTACAAATTGCATTGTCAAAGTAAGTATTTTGATACTATTTTGTAATGGTTTTCTGTACATATTTGTGATTAAGTGAGTAGTATTTTACTTATAGGTGCTAAGCTTTCATTGAATATTTGTTTTAAATAGAATAATGACTTTTAGGATATGAATAATGTGTCTTATTCTTATGTTGTCATTATCTTGATGTATGAAATAATGTGTACTAAAGATTTCTTGACAAGTTTATGTCTAATCCTCATAATCCTCATAGAAAGCATTGGACTTGTGTTAAGAGGGCATTTAAATAATTCCAAGGAACTTTTGATTAATTTGTATGTTATCATGATTGCAATGATGTGGACAAGATAATAAAAATACATGACTTTGTTGATGTAGATTAGGTATGTGACATGGATAGTTGAAGGCCAATTAGTAGTTATTTGTTTTCTTTATTTGATGGTGTTGTTTGCTAGATGAATAGGAGATAACATATGGGTTTTTTTTCTATTATCAAAGAAAAGTATATTGTTTCTACATATATTTTTAAGAGACAATTTAATTACAAATATTGTGTTTAAGATTTGGTTTTCATTGCAAAGTGTTCAAATTAAATGTGACATTTAGAGTGCTATCTATTTGGCCAAGAATCCTAGTATCATTATCATCTATTGGTTTTTAGTATCACTTTGTTTGAGAGATCGTGGAGAATGGTAAGGTCATGATTAAGAAGGTTGACACTTGAGATAATGTTGAAGATTCACTTGTGAAATTAATGAGTATGAATAGCTTCTTTTTGTGTAGGGAGGTCATGGTCCTTGTGTTTTGTAGTCGATTCATTTCATGCTTATTTATGTCATTACAATGTATAATATCAAGTGGGAGAATGTTAGGATAGTGTGATATTAAATTGTAATCCTAATGTATAATGTAAGGTCTCAAAATTCTTTAGAATGTGTATCCTGGATGTCCATGAGGAATTGAAGGATATTATTCTATTATAATTCTTTACATTATGTGAGATACCATATTAATGAAATTGAATAAGGGAGGTTACAAAATGAAGTCAAAGATAGGGAGTTATGGAGCATATTTCTTAAGACATACAATAATAATGTATGTAGTGAACTCATGGAGTGCCCAGGATATAGAAAATGGGCTTAATGATAGCTTATTATGAGACATAAGATGTGTTAGTGTGTAAGAGGATTTAATTGCTATTATGAAGAGCACTCTCATGTAATTGGTTGTGACAATTTTTATCATGATATTTTGAAACCACATTTGATCCATGATATTATTTTATGATAATTTTTTAGCTTCCTTATGTCCATTTTTTGAGGGCTTGATATGGAAGAGGTATGACCATTCTTTAGATACTCATGCTATCATAATATTGTTAGATTCAAAAACATGGTATGATTTTTATTAATCTACCTGTTTCTACTTGTTTAATAAAAACTCAATATTTCTTTCATGATAATTTTTTTTGTATTTGTTTTCACATATTTCGAATATCACGCATGTTTTCTATTTTCGACCTCGCACTCCAAACAATCTTTAAATTGCAGTAGAAAACTAACTCAACTGTTTTGAAGGTAAATTTACAATATTAAGGGCATGAAAGATTTAGCTTTCACGAGGTTTCATTTTATGTACGTTGTCATTTACGTATGTTGAGGCAAATTCATGGTGGAGTGGGTGACAAATTTATGAGAACCAGGAGGAAGTGTGGACATGAATACTCCAAGTAATATTATCAAAATGTTGGCTCAAATATATATATTTAATACTTAGGAAAAACTATTCTATTACTTCTAGAAATATGGCAGTAATGAATATGCATGAAGGCTGTGGACGTTTCCACAACCAGATTAAGTGAAATATTATTTTGAACGATACGAATTGGGTACCGCCGAATTAGAAGTGACATAACTGTCCTCCCTCACAGGGGAAGACACAGTAGTTCTTAAATTGCATTAAAGATTACAGTTCACGTTTAGTCCTTCAACATCGGATTTTAAAACTTCAACAATCCAAAGATTAGTTTGGTCAAATTTTATTTTCCCATCGTTTTGTAGATTTGTTTAAGTCTACATAACTTTTAAATTATGGAATCAAACTATAGATCAAATTAAAAATAAATGATATTTGAATTGTTTGTTGAGTAGAAAAATAAATATTTAACAATAAAGTGAAAGGAAAACATCAAATGAAATGAGAAACAAATTTTAAAGTAGAATAATTTGAGTCGTGATTGAAAATCAAGTTATGAACAATTCACTTAAAAACAAAAAGTGAATAGTAATATTATGTTCCTTGTGTGTATCTCTTAAGGTGTACAAACAAATAAAGGGGGATGAAAGAGAGGGGGAAGGGATGAGAGGGCGCAAGGGTGGCAAGGTTGGGTGAAATCATAATAAAAGAATAATAGTTATAGGGAAAGTAAGCATAACCATGATGAACTAAATATAAAGTATGCAAAATTAAAAAAATAGAGATACATACCTAAAACATTTTATCTTTTGTAACCAGTGTGTATTTTAAAATAGATGATGCAAGATGTCCCCACTTTTTCGCCCTCAATGTATAATCATGAATGCATATAGCCTACAAAAGAAAAAGAAAAAAAACTTGTGCCCCAAGTAAAAAGATCAAGTGAAAAAATTGAAGATAGACATAGTAGAAAATTACATGTAACATGTAATAAGAGAGAGAAGTGAAGATATTAACCAAAAAAAAAGTCACCATCAATAGCAGTTATCTCAATATGCTCAAAAGATATGCAACTATAATCCATTGCTTGTAAGGAACTAGCCATTAGAATGTCATATCTTTCATGTCCTGTTTTTCTTCATAATGTTGACATGGTTTGATATCTACATGTGTAGCCTCAACATATGGTGCGATAGGTTTATAAGTATCAATATATTATACTACTAACATGAATAAATTTCTCATCATTCACCTCTATACGATTAGATTTGAAGTGTATCATCTCATTGTCTAGATAATATCTCAAATTTTATATTTCAGTGTAATGCATTAATCCATAGAATGTCTATACATATGCAATGATAAGGACAACAATATTTGACCTTGTGTGGTGTAAGTTTAGACATAACCATTATCTTAACAAGACACAAAGAAAATATTTCGTTCCCATATAAATGTGGAGACTCTTTCAATCTCTTTGGTTTGGTTTGTTCATGATCATCATCAGTATAATTAACAATAGATTTATTCTTATTGTCCTCATTTTCCAAATTTCATATTCATCTAGTATCTCATGGCAATGCTAATAGATTCAAAAAATAGGGATCTTTTTAAAAAGTACACTGACATTTTCATACATGAGAAATAAAATTTGAAAATGAATTTTAAGGCTTGCAAACTACTTACATTTTGATGTGTAATGTGAATGTCATCTTAGTAATAAAATATATAAAATTTAAGCATGCAATACTTAACAAGTTCATGTTCGTTTGGATTGTATCTAGCAATAATTATCTTAAGAACTAGTTTATAGTGAATACTTTCCATAAAAGAATTAGCATGCATAGTTTCTCACAATCAGATTGATAAATTTGTTTCTTTATATTCTAAAGTGATCATTTTCTCTAATGCTCTTTTGCAGATTCAAGTGCAAGCTAGTAAAGTTGCGCTTGAATTTTCTCACCTTTAGGAGCTCTTGGACCACAGGGGCAATGCCCTTTGTACATTCATCTGCTTGACATTTTCTAAATGCATTCATCTGCTTGCTTGACATTTTATTTCAGATCTTCAATTTCATATTTTCTATCCTTTTTTCTTACAAGTTTCCTCATCCAAGTCAAATCCCTTCACCATTTAGTTCAACCTACCAAGATCTCCTTCAAGCTGTTAAACTCATTCCAAAGGACCAAGCTCTGATACCACTTGTTGAATAGGAAAACTGAGAGGGGGGTTGAATCAATTTTCATAGATTTTAACCTTTATTTCAATCATCAGAACTAATACATAAAACTTCTTAAATGATTAATCATCAAATACGAATGCAAAAACTCAAATCCAACACAATAGCATAATAACACCAAATTTGTGTGGAAATCCCAATGAGGGAAAAACCATGGTGAGGATTAACTCACACTATAGAGAATATCAAAACTGATTACAAAAAGGCTCACTGCTAGAGATAAGGCTCACTGCCTGAGATAAGGATCACTACTTGAAATAAGGACTCACTGTCCGGACTCATTGTCCATAGGGCTACAACCCAGAGATATAAAAGATGGCTCACTACTAGAATATAAAAGTTATGGATTACTACCAGAAGTATGAACTGATGGATTACACCTTCAATGTCAGGGTTCAGTTCCACTAAAGCTCAGAATATGAAGTATTGTGACACTCAATAGTTGTTCAACAAAACTGCACTGATCACAACTAATAAAGCATTTAGGTTTAGATCTTCACGCACCTCTTAATCCTTTTCGCACTCACACTTACTCCACATTTCACATCCACTTCATATATTCACTTTCACTCCTCTCGCTCATCTATATGTCTCTCTTTTTTCTTCTTTTCCATTCCTCAAAACATCTTATATATATACACAAGTATATCTTAATCATCAATCAGGTCGACACCATATAAGGTTAACACATTTCTTATGTTGGAAAAACATCCATAAAGCATAAATATTCCACATAATATATTGCATACATTGAGTCGGCCTATATCTTCGAATATTACAATCATAACTTATCTCACAATAGAAATCAGACCTATAAACCAACACATTGGACCATATATAACAATCATCTTTGATAGGAAATAGCTTATGGTAACTATCTTATACATTCAATACTGTGTTGAAATCAATGAAAACCTATTGGCATTAATGACAACCATTTGATGCAATCCAATTTCCAACACCTCCCACAACAAGAGCCAAGGAAGGAGACTCTTCAGGGTCTCCTCCACTTAGTTCCAATAGACCAAAGGTTAGCAATTTTGTGAAGATCATTGATAGGGATGAGACCTCATCAAAAGAAATAAACATGCACTTCATAGGAGTGCCATGTGTTACCTCAATGGGCAAGGGAGGCAGCGTTTGAGATTCACTGCTAGGCTCACCGAGTGACTTGGGAGCAGTGAGAAACTCAAGGGACGCCAGAGTTTCTTCTATCACAAGGAAAGCACATGCTTTAATGCAGAACCACCCTTTGAAGGGGTTGGACTCCTCTTTCTACCCCCATTGCTAGCAGGTCCATTCTCTACCTTTTGCTTTGTCAGAGGGTGTGAGACCCCCACAGATGAGGCAAAAGGCATTGAGGAGGAGGAGAAGACTACGACAGACACCACCAAGGTGTTGAACATGTCCATGGGCTTCGAGAATGGCAGGATGTCCAGGAGGGACATCAAGAGAGGTAGCTCGACTGAAGGATCAATAAACACATGCACTCTTTTAGGGTTAGGGGTGTTTACACTTATAGCAAGAGTCGGAAGCATAATTGAATTTGATTGAACTAAGTAGAGGTGATGAGAGAGGAGGAGACTATAGGAGGCGCTGAAAGAAGGGTGGTTGGCTCCCCTTCCTTCCTCTACAAATCAGCCTACTCGACCACCAAAGCCTTTTTCCAACGCTTGCACTCATGTGCAAGGCAGTTTCAGTGACTCTAGGATCTAGAGACTGGAAGCTGAGATGGAACAAAAATCTCTCGTTATGTCATAGGAGTGTCCATCATGAACGTTTCTAGCAGAGGGAGAGACTCCTAGACAGGAGGAGGAGGGAGTGGTTGAGAGGAGGTTGAACTAAGAACAAGGGGAGTTGACTCTAATTCCCTAGTGGCGAGGCTCTTCCCATTCACTGCCTTGGGAGTAGGAGTGGCAGGAGGCCGTAGAGGCCAAGACATAGAGGATTCCCTATGGGGACCCTTCCCTCTACCATATCGAACAGGCCTAGGCACTATGGAAAAAATGGGAAGTTCAAATGCAAGGGGCTTGGGCTTTCGCCAAGCGGGCACCATAGGGTCCTCCCACAAACACAGAGTAGAATATGATGACACCATAGTAGGGCAAGAGGAAGTAGCAAGTTGGACAACAAAAGAGGAAGAAGAGGAAACTCGAGAACACTTCTCTTCTTCCCTTCTCTAGGCCATGGTGGCATCACTTTCAACTTTGAAACAAGCCCTATGCGAGATGGCATAGGGAGATGGAGGGTACCTAGCCTTAGGTGTTAAGCACCCTTTCTTGTACATCTCATAGGTTTGGTACAAGAGGTCTATCCTAGGTAGAAGCAGACCAATGGGTGCAAGCCAAAGGTGATCTAGAGAATAGATTCCACATGCAACCAGTGGTTTATAACCATTGTCATGGACTATGTGCACTAACCCCTCATGGATAAATTTAAAAAATTTATGCATGACCAAAGGAACTACATTCATAGCGACCAACCAGGGGATACCTAGTTTCACCTTGAAGATTTCAAGCTTGGGATTATTTCAAAAAGGAAGTTTACTGACTTAGGTCCAACAATGACCGACAAGGTGATGCTACCCAAGGGAGGTATGGAAAGTTCATTATGTGAATGGATGGTATTTTTTAGGTGCATCGTACCCATCTTTATACAAGAAATTGATCAACATAATCTCCTCAGTTATGATATTCACTCGACACGTCAAGTCAACACGAACACCTATTATAGTGTTTCCATTGATTCATGTGAGGATGTAATGAGGAGATGGCTCTCTATTATAGCACATTGATAGGTTTTGTGAGGTGAAAGTTATACCAAGAGAACTACTCGCAAGTTGCACGGAAGGGATAGGAAGATGCAGAAAGGAAGCCATTGCATACACTAAACAACACTTTCAAAGATCCCCCAAAGGTTCGCAATTAGACAGTGACCCAACTAAGGATTCATTCCATAATGCCTATGGAACCATCCAACTATGCTTACTAGCGGTTGCAATTTGGGTTGTAAGGAAAAATGCCTCACAACACTCACACCAACAATGCTCCTAGGATACGAGGAAAGGACCCTTCAGTACCACTAAATGGAACCAAAATGGTTCACGTCGGGTTCACCAAAAATATAAGAAAGGGGGACCAACCACACCAAGATTCTAGGTCATGGAGAGCCGAGAGCGGAGGTCTGTCCTAACTTACGTCAAGCTAATGGATGTTTTGGCACAAGAATCATGAATAAAGAGCACTCTCAAGTGCTTTTATCACTCTAAAGATCTAAAAATCTATTTTAGGCCTAGATGAGATGGTCTTTGGAGTTCAAACTACACCTCAGATAGCTCTTTGTCTAAGGATGATAGCGTGGCGTGTTAGTGTCTTTCTAGCACACTAGTGTTTGTACAGCCAAAAAATGTAAAATGAAATGTAAAATATCAAAAACATACTTAACAGCCTAGATTGTTGATATTAATCAAATCAACAGAATGATGAAGTACAAAAAGTATGTAAATGATAAAATAAGTAGATGAAGATAAGGGTGATGAATATCAACTCACTAAAGTGCTAGTTTTCCAGTGAGCTCCACGCACACGTTCACCTACACACAAGCAAGAGGGGAAAAATGTTGGGCTGTATAGGGGTTTGCCTTAGTCAAACCCTCGATTTGGTGTTTCAACCTCCACAAACAAATAGAAAATCCATGAAATAGAAAATACAATAAAGGAAATAGAAAGGAAAGCACATTACACTACAAAAGATGCAATGCTACTCTATCAAACCACAAAAGGAAAATGAAGTGATGTAATACCACCTGCACCCAAAGGCTCTCAAGGCCAATGAAGGGAGAGTCTTGGCAAAGTTGACATGGCCACAATAGTGATGAAGGGAGGTCTCGCAGGACTCCAAACTTGCAACTTGTATGGTAGCACCAAACATACAAGGATGGAATTCATGAAGTAACAAGCTTGCTTTCTACAATTCTCAATGGAGTTGTGAAAATAGATTGCTAGAATGTTGAAGAGATTGTGAAAGATAGAATGAATTTCTAAAGGAGATGAAGTGATTGTGAAATGAATGCCTTTGAAGACCAAAATGGAAGAGGAGGAGCCATTTTGGGTTCAGTTGGTCGCATAGAGGCATTACAATTCATCCCCAATGAGGAGTGTAATGTCCCTGCGAACTCCAGAGGTAGGAATCTATCAAGAATGACAACACGCCACACATATGTGTGCACGCCATGCTCCCATCCCTAACAAAAATTCCCCCACCAAAACACAAAACACATGCCAAGTGGATGGAAGGTAAGTGGGTGATGTTCAACTTTTCCTTTGGGTTTCATTTTCTAAAGTGAGGGTATGCAAAAGGGGAATTTATACAAGGGGTGCATGTTCACTCCTACACACCTTCAAGCAAGAGTCAAGATCCACATCCATTGGAGCCATTTCATACATGTTTGCAGTACTTTATTCCTACGGTTTGGTGATTTGCAACATCACATTTGGCTCATTCATCATTCTCCCTTTCTAAATTTCATTTCATTTCAAGGTTTGATTACCAAAATGGGGTTTGACCAAGGAAAACCTCTTTCCACTAACAAATCCACATTTTCCCCTCTGTTTAGTGTGTGATTTTTAGATCTAGGTTGAAGACACATTGAAGAGCAAGATTGGAGAAAATATGTCAAGTTTTCAAAGTTGTCACCTGTTTAGAATCAGATTTTGAATTTCCAAAAAAGCTAAGCGGGATTGATATGCCACTTTTTGCATGAGTCCTAGTATAGGGATTTTTCTAGTTTTCAGGTGTTTCATACTTGTCTTTGCTAGATTTTTGTTCTTTCCTAGAAATCCTAATCTGGGACTAAATCACCCAGCCTAGCGTATGAGTCCTAGTGTGCATTAAGTTTAGTGTTTTTAGCATTTCAGTTCTTCATTCAAGCTTTTATTGGTTTCTAGGTGCATTTCTCTAATTTCTTAGTTTGTTGTTTTGTTTTACATTCATTCTTAGGTTATCTATTCAAGTATTGCATATCATTAAGTTTCATAATTACGTATTGTATTTTCTTGTCTTTCCAAGCCCTAGCTTGGTGGTGAACCCCCTTTTAGTCCTTAATCACACCCTAAGATACCTTACTGCAATATCTCTTTCCCCCTTTTCTACATTCAGATTCAGATCTCTAAAGTTTCCTTGAATGAAACTTGAGGGAAGTAGGTCTAGGTCCTACAACCCTAGCTCACCCTATCTTACACAAGGATAGGGTGGCCTATTTCCATCGTTTCACCAATAACAACCAAGCATAAGAAATTCATCGATGTATATAAAAAACCATCATTCATAAACATAATGTCTGATCATAGAAGCATATGAAACAACAAATAAGAGACATGATATCATCAAGAACACAGAGCCTCAACATGACTAATAAAAAGGTTGGGTCTCACATCTATAGAAATGCAAACTCAAAGCTCTACTACTCTATGAATAATCCTAGGTACCATTCTTCCATGTTAGGAAGTGTAACCTTCTAACAACATTTTGTAAATAAGTATCACTAATATTACTTGGTTTCATCAGTTTCAAAAAATATGGAAGGGTGAAGGCATTCATTGTGATGTTTGGTGTTATACTTCATGATTGTATTTTCTTAATTACTAAAATTTCATGTATCATAGTGCTCTATATAATTTATTTCAAAATTCCACAATGTAATTCCTTAGTTTTTTGTATCTTGTCATTCACTATCATTTTTGAAAAGAATATTAATGTTTTTTACCTACAAAGAATGTATGTCTATTATTTTAAACCTCTAATTTGATTGGCAATCTTTGCATCATGCTAATTAAACTCAATCCATTATTTTTTCTAAATAACCTTTTCATTTTTATTTTATTAAAACATTGTTTCATTTAACAATATGGTGGTAATCAAGATTAAACAATCTAGTGTTTAGAATGTCCTGATACATGATTCAACTATTTCTTAGAAATCTTACATTCAATATTAAATATATATATAAATATTGAGCATAATGAATGGTTGACATGTTAATGACCATAAAATTTATGGTGATAAAATTTTAGTATCCGCTCACTCCTAATATTGGTGTAAATAGGTTTTTTACCTAACTAGTTAATTAGTAGGTCCTATTTATATGTTAAGTCCACTTAGGTCTTAGTTGATTTTTCTAGAAGTTTTAGTTGTTTAGATAAGATCTTAACATATCTTATCTACTTTGGCTTTTATTTAATGCTTGTGTCCTAATTAATTTAATATTATTGAGGTAGTTGTCTCATGGTATAAGATTAAGACACATGTCAAGATCTTGTTTAATCCTATCTCACACCTTACCTTTATAAGAAATGCATCATATGTACATCACATATTTAATCTGGTAATCCTACATCCATAATCATAACAAGCTATTCTTACCATTTTTCTCGTGTGGAAGAATTTTTTATCTAGCAACTATTCTTGAGGGTGTTTAGAGTCACCATTAACTCCTACATGGTATTAGAGCTCTAGTGTTGTAGATTCTTTCTTAGATATTAGGGTTTTATATTGGCTTGATGAGTTTTTTAGGTGCATTTTGGAGTTTGTAGGACTTCATAGTTGAATCCATGGCATTAGATAAAGTCATGTTTGGCTTTTGTTTCATCAAATTTTATTATATTTTATCTAATATACAAGGGTTTCAAGTAGGGTTATAGTTACTAGATCAAGGAGGTAGCTGGATTTTTAGAGTATTTTGGGTCAAAATTGACCCTTCCATCACGTTCAAAAGGCTTGAAACCCTAAATATCGATTGTCAAATCATAAAATATGGACACTTTTGTCTTAGGGGTATCAAAGGGTTTTTTTTCACATTGTCATCACCAAAAAATTTGTACAGTATGAAATCAATTCTATCTCTTATTGCTTCTTTCAAATTCCAAGGTTGCTCCATATTGAGAGTTTTCTAGTATTCCTTGGCATTGGGATAACTACTAATTTATCATGATTCAAGAGCTACCCCAATAATCAAGAGTTTCCAATGTTTATAGCATTAGAATCATCTTGTTCTTTGTTTCTTGGATTAAGGTTCTAGTATAACTCCACCAATGTGCTTCCAGTGTTTCATTGTAGTAGGTTATCTCATTGAGGGGGGTTGCATGGTCTTTGTTCTTCTCTTTTATGGGGGGTCCTTTTCCACGCATGGGGTTTTATCCTTCTCATTCTTCATGGAGAGTATTATTGTGCATCTTTTCTCTCTTTTGGGGAGGAGCTTTGTCCCATTAGGCCATTTTCTCATTTTCACTATTTGTGAGAGATTTCATTGTACATGAGTACCTAAAATGGCCTTGTAGTTGGGACCCATCATTACATCCTTGTATCATTTTCATAATAATTTACTCTCTAAGTTGCACTTAAGGGGGATGTTGGTGTAAATAGGTGTTTTACCTAACTAGTTAATTAATAGGTCATATTTACATGTTAATTCAACTTAGGTCTTAGTTGGTTTTTTAGAAGTCTTAGTTGTCTAGATAAGATCTTATCATATCTTATCTACTTTGGATTTTATTTAATGCTTGTGTCCTAAGTCATTAAATATTGTTGAGATAGTTGTCTCATTGTGCAAGATTAAGACACATGTTAAGATCTTATCTAATAATATCTCACAAGTTGCTTTTATAAGCAAAACATCATATGTACATGACATACTCAATCCGGTAATGTTGCATCCATAATCATAGCAAGTGATTCTTGCTATTTCCTCTTTTGCAAAATATATTTTGGTCTAGAAACTATTTCTAAGATGTTGGGAGTCACCATTAACTCCTACACTTACAACCTTCTTACTTCCATTGTAAATTCAATTAATTTTTAAATTAATAATAATCAATATCATTAAAAACTTCATTGGAAAAGTAATATTAAAATACATTAATATTTATTTAAAATCTAAAATATATATTTTTAATCAAATAATTTAAACATAACTTTTATAAACCATAATTTATTATATTATATTTATATTAATATAATTTCATATACTTTTTGTTAATTAAATTATTTATAATTAAAAGATAGGCACCTATTCTTTTAATATTTATTAATGAAATAAGTTTTGCAATCACATTTTTTTCTCATTTAACAAATCATTCAAACATTAAATATTTGAAAAAATTAAATTGAAGGTTTCATATCAAAATTTAAAATTTTCTTTATATAATTAAAAAGTTACATAAAGTAAAAGAATCAAAAAGTTTTTATATACTTTATGACGTAGCTAACTCGAGGCAAATTCACGGTGGATTTGGTGACAAATTTAAGTGAACAAGGAGTAGGTGGTGAACATGGATACTCCACGTGACATTATCAAAATATGGTGGCTCAAATATAAATGTTATTTGGTGTTTATGGTTGCTCAAATTTAATAACAATAGCAAATATAAGAGGCGACTTAAAACAAAGAAAGATCTGTAGAGATAGGCTAGTTAAATTGTATTGAATATGACAGTTCATGTTTTATTGTTCCTTCCTATCTCTTCATTCTTAGGATTTATTACTCTTTCCACTGCCTCTTCATTCCTAGTATTTAAAAATTTCAAACAATTAATTTAATTTTACTTTTTACATTAATTTTAAAATCTACATTTTTAATTCTATATTAGTGTTTATTGAATAGGAAAAGTGTGATTGTAAAGATCGTTTCTTTAATAAATATTTAAAAAAGATTATGTACGTATAATTTAAATAGACATTTTTTATTAGCATGTGTACTTTACAATAAAGGGACAAATTTCTTTTAAAGCTAATTGAATGTAGATTTATTTTCCCATGTTGCTATTGCAAGTGCCTTGGTAGACATTTATGCAAAATGTGGAAGCATACATAAGGCACATGAACTATTTGTAAAAATGACTCAAAGACTAGATTTATTGGGTTTGGAGTCCATTTAGTCAATGTTGCTTGTGCTAAGCATTCAGATTAGTATCCTCAACATTTTCACTATTTCGAGTTTGGGTCTTGGTTGTGTTTTTTTTTTTCTTCTTTATTGGATTTGGATTGTGATTATTACATAAAAAACAACAAATTATAATTTGAGCTATATGCGTTTTTTATGGATCCTATTAATTTATATTATGAATTAATTCTCACCATGGTATTTCCCATCTTGGATTTTCCACATAAATCTAGCGTTTCTTTGTCTATGATGTTGATTTGGTTATGTTTATGTTATTTGCTTTCATGAAAAATCACTTTAATAGATTAAGGGTTAATTGGATTAATGTGGATTTGAATGTTTTTGAGGGTTTTGAATTTTTAAGGTACAACTGATTTGAACCCTATCTTGTTTTTCTTATGCATTCAACAATTGGTATCAAAGCAAGGTTCCTTAGAAGAAAACTTAACCACTTGAGGTATATCTAGTATGGTGCACAAGAAAGATGTTCCTTTATTTGATGGATCAAATTATGCATTCTGCAAGACAAGGATGGAAGGTTTTTTGGTTTCTCTTAGATTTGAGATCTAGAGGTCTATTGAGAGAGGATATACTATTCTTGTAAATGGTTTGAGCATTGATGATCAGATCAAGGCCTATGAAAACAATGGTAAAGAAGGGTATGCTCTCTTAAGTATTCTTTCCAAGTTTGAATTGGTGAAACTTATGAATTTGAAAAATACTAGATAAATTTGGGTAAAGTTAGAAAGCATTTATGAAGGAGATCATAAGATCAAGCAAGCTAAGATGTAAAATCTAAAGATCATGTTTGAGACCCTATGAATGCCTAAGGATGAAAAAATCACAAGCTACTTGCAAAAGGTGGATGAAGTTTTCAACAATATTAGATGGTAAAGAAGGTACTTAGAAATCTTCCTAAAGCTTATATCCATAATTTTTTTGCTATTGAAGAATTACAAAATTTGAATCAATATAATAGAGATTAGTTGTATGGTTCTTTAACTGCTTTAGAAATAAGAGAATTTGGTACAAGTAGTGCAAAAGTTAAGACTTCTTTTAAGACTGGAAAATTAGAGAAGACTATGGAATCAAATCAGGAGGATATTGATGATGTGGAAGCTAACTTTGTGAGAAGAATAAAAAAGGGTACTAGGAAGTACAGTGGTAAGTTGTCTTTCAAATGTTTTAGGTGTGGAAAGATAGGTCATTGTACTTCTAGATGTCCAAACAAAGATTTGAATAACAAACATAGGGAGAACAAAGGTAAGATGATTAAGAAAAGTTTTCATGTTAAAGAATATGCAAGTACATCTGATGATCAATCTAATTCTAGAGATGGCGAGGATAGCACATGCTTGTTCATGGTGTTAAAATATGAAACTATTTTTTCTCTCTGAGAGATGTGTCAAGGAAAGGGCTCTGGAAGCAAGTACTAAAACTAAAGGCACTTTGGTGTTTTATTTTCATGCTAGACAGGAGAAGAACTATTGGATCATTGATAGTGGATGGTATAATCATATGATCGGTGACAAGAGTAAGTTTATAAAACTTGAAAAATATGAAGGAGGGCTAGTTAGGTTTTATGCCTACTTTTCATGCTAGACATGAGAAGAACTATTGGATCATTGACAGTGGATGATCTAATCATATGATCGGTGACAAGAGTAAGTTTATTAAACTTGAAAAATATGAAGGAGGGCTACTTAGGTTTTATGCCTACTTTTCATGCTAGACAAGAGAAGAACTATTGGATCATTAACAATGGATGGTCTAATCATATGATCGGTGACAAGAGTAAGTTTATTAAAATTGAAAAATATGAAGGAGGGCTAGTTAGGTTTTATGATGATACATCTACTATGATATGTGGAAAAGGTTCAATCAGTTTTGTTGGAAAGAATAACACCGATGATGCTCTTTATGTTAAGGGTTTGAGACACAACATTTTGAGTGTTGGAAAAATGTGTAGCAAGGGATACAATATTATGCTTTACAATGATGGTTGTGGGATTAAAAAAGGATTTGAAACTATGATTGATGCTAGAAGGATAAATGGAAATGTCTATCAGCTTAAAGGTGCTTATGGTTATTTTTTCATGACTCATATCAATGAGAGTTTTCTATGGCATAGAAGAATGTGTCACATCAATTTTGATAGCCTAGTGAGAATAAGATTAGTTCAACCTATGAGAGATATTCCAAAGATTACAGAGCCTATCAATATTGTTTGTAAGGAATGCCAAGTTGGAAAGAAAGCAAGAAGAATTTTCATAGTCAAAGAACAATCCTCTATAGGATTGTTGGAATTGGTACATACATATCTTTGTGGTCCTATCAGAGTAAGAAGTCTTCAAGGTGACATTTATTTCATGCTATTGATTGATGATTATTCTAGAATGACATGAGTTACATTTTTCAAAGAAAAATGAAAAGCCCTAGATAAATTTAAAACATTCAAAGTTATGGTTGAAAATAAAATGGATATGAAAATCAATATTTTGAGATTCGATAGAGGTGGAGATTTCACCTCCAATGAATTCAATATCTTTTGTGAGAATCATGGAATAAAGAGGCACATATCTACCCTAGGACTCCTTGGCAGAAGGGAGTGGTTGAAAAAAAGAATAGGATTGCTCAAGAAGCTACAAGAACAATGATGAAAGAAGCAAATCTATTGGAAGTCTATTGGAGAGAAGAAATTCATACTACTATTTATATAATTAATAGAGAATAAGCAAGAGAAAAAAAAAATACTCCTTATGAGCTGTGGTATGGAAGGATTCCTACTATTAAATACTTCAAAGTGTTTGAAAGAAAATGCTATATCAAAAGAGATGAAGAAATCTTAAGAAAGTTTGATGCAAGGTCTGATGCAGGTATCTTCCTTGGATATTCTACTAAAAGAAAAACTTACCGGTGCTACAACAAGAGGCTAGGAAATATTGTTGACTGCAAGTGTCAAGTTTGATGAGGACTAACAAAAGAATTCAGTGATATCTAGGGATATGAATAAGATGAGTCTACTAGTAGAAAAGAAAAAAAAGCTAAGGCAAAAGATGTGTAGATTGAAGATTAAGAATCTTTAAAAAAGATTCATAAAACTCCTGTGTAAAAGAATCATTTTGAAGAACAAATCATTGGTGATAAGAGCAAAGGTGTACTAACAAGAATAATTTTTTTTTAAGAATAGGTAAATCTATGTTTACTTTTTGAAGTTGAACCCAAAATAGTGATTGAAGCATGCACAGATGAGTATTGGATCAATGCTATGGAAGAAGAATTAATGCAAATTGAGAATAATCAGACTTGGGAACTTGTCCCAAGACCAACAAACAAGAATGTAATTGGAACTAAGTGGGTATTCAAGAAAAAATTAAATGCAGGTGGAGAAGTTGTAAGGAACAAGGAAAGGGTTGTGTATAAAGGTTACTCACAAGTAGAAGGAATAGACTTTGAGGAGACATTTTCTCTGATGGAAAGAATGGAAGCTATGAAGATGTTTTTGGATTTTGTAACACATAATGATTTCAAAGACTATCAAATGGATGTGAAGTCTCCTTTCTTGAATGGTGAATTGAAAGAAGTATACATAGAGCAGCCAAAAGGATTTTAGTTATTAGATAAAGTGAATGTGGTATGTAGATTGAAGAAGGAATTATATGGATTGAATCAAGCTCCTAGAGCTTGGTATGCAAGGTTGGATAGGTAATTATTATAGCAAGGATCAATAAAGGTACCGCAAATAGCAATCTCTACTTCAAAGTTGTAAAAGATAAAATCTTAATTGTGGTTGTGTATGTTGATGACATTATTTTTGGAGGAAATGAAGATATTTATAAGAAGTTTGCAAAAGAGATCTAGAAATAATTTGAAATGTCAAATTTTGGGAAGATGAATTTCTTCCTTGGGCTACAAATCAATCAGACAAATACAAGTATTTTCATTTCACAATCAAAGTATGTCATAATCTAGTTTTATCCTTATCTCGAGGGTTTTTTCCCCCATTTTCATAATACTTCATCTTTCATTATGTTTATTAATCTAGATTATTTATATTAATATATAATTTCTCATTCTTTTCTGGTTCAAATCAATTTTTCAAGGTTGCATAGCATAATCATTATTTTTTTGTATCCATGTGATTGGAATATTTGTTGGAGGTGATTTCTAGGAAATGTGTAGTTCACCATCAACACCAAAAAGAGATATGCATCCATTAAAGTAAATTTATTTGGAACCCAACCTCGTGTCAAGTATTATGTCAACTCTTTCTACATGACAAGAACAAATACTCAATAAGCTTTCGTAAACAAAACATTATCACCAATTACCATTTAAGTGGAAAAATCTTTAAAAATAATTTGAAAGAGCAACATTTAATTATACAAATAACATAATTTTAATAAAATTAACAAATATATACTACTAATAAACCCTTCCAAGTTCTGAAAAGTTAGAGAAGCTCAATCTTTATAGTTTTCTTTTTCTTGAAAACCTTGTGGAAAAGCCTATAAATTTAATATTATGGGATTCTTTTTTTTGTTCTCTTTTGTAAGTTGTAAATCCAAAAAATTATTTGAGGTATTATAGTCTAATTTGTGAGTGTAATGGTATGTTCTTTGATTATACTATCCATCAATGTTTAAATCTTCTAAAGGTACACTTGGATTAGGTTTGACTCTTCGATCACTTTAATGGAGTAAATCTCTCCTCTTGTAATTATCTAAAGGATGAATTCTACTTTCGATGTATAGTTCTTCAAAATGTTATAATTTTCTATATAGAAATATAATGATATGTATATAATATAGTTGTTTGTAAGAAAAAATGAATCTAAAGGAACTAAGTAGGTTACTAAGTTAGTGTAATAACTATCTTTGATTACTACTATTTTTTTTAAATACACATTAGTTTTTAATTATTAAGTACATAAGACATTATTCATCTTGATAAATTGTATACTTCATGAAAAAGAAATAAAATGATCAACTAATTAATTTATTCTATTTCCTTATTGACATTTATCTACTTTAAACTAAGATACAAAGTATTTGTATTGTAAAATTTTATTATAATTTAGAAGGGTTGTCTTAGAAATTGTTAGTGTAATTAATGCTTGCATACACATTTCTTGACCTAAGCCTACTTAGGAATTTATTGTGCGGGCTGATATTTTCCTAATATTTTTCCCGATACTTGGATATTTCTCCTTTATAAGGAGACCCCTGACTTTCTATTAAAACATGAAGGTTGATTTCATTTTGCAATCTTGTGCTTGTTTGTCTACTCCATGATCTTGGTTTTTACATGGTATCAGAGCATTGTGGATAGCTTCAAGCCACCGGTTGCTATTGTGCTACTCAACCCAATTCACGCTGAGCTTCATACTATAACTGTATTAGTTACAACTTATATATATTGGCTTCGCGCTTCTCTACCAGCTGCCCTCAAGCCCTATTCGGTCTCCACTCACTTCATTACCAATTTTTTGTGCACACATAATTCGTGGGAAGAGTTGGGAGGCCACATACAAGGTGACAAGGTGTGATTCTAGCGTGTTTCTGTTTGAAGGAGGCTCGAGGTGGAGGAAAAAAGAGGCATACTTTCTGCATGGCGTTCAAACCCTCAAGAAATTTCTGCATAGAGGAACAACCCCTGTTCCTGTTGGCTACGATTTGACTAGGCATTGGCATCTTCTCTTTTTTACCTACTCCCTCCTTACTAATACATTGTTTTAGTTTTGCTTGGCGTGCATAGAGGTTGCATAAATCATTGTTTGCATAAAGCGATGCATTCTTTTGTATCCTCTGCCCTGTTGAGGAATCCAAATTCTTTGTGTTGCAAAGGGGAAAATTTTTTGTCTTTAAGAGAGCTGAATCTCAGCACAAGGAGGCACGATAGGCTGTTGAAAGGCTGACGCATCAAGTGTTGTTGGGAGGTGCTTTTATGGTAGAAATATGTGTTTAATAAACCCAAAATTTCTTGTGAGGGGTCGACCATTCTAAGGAGTGATTGAGGGAGGGAAGCTTCATGTGATTTGTTGCAGCCTTTTCTTGCAAAATGATTTGGTGAGGTTGGGAGGCGCAACCTTTGCTTGCAGACCCTGATTTGAAGGTTGGAGGGGGAAAATGTCCTTGGAGAGCAGCTTGCAAATTGTTCCTAAGTTGGAGGTTGCCTGATCTCTAGCGCCATAAACTTCTTCCTCCTACATAGCCTGCCAAGGGCACAAATTCCTTTTTTAAATTGCTTGTTGTGATGGGAGAATAGGCTTTGGGAAGCCATGATGGGGCAGAGTTGATCTTTTAAAAAAAAAATCAATAAACCCTTGGTCATATGGGCTTTTTATCATATGGTTACACCCTACCATAGGGGGCTTAAAAATCTCCCTCTCAATTTTTTCTTCTTTCTAGAATCATTGTATGAAAAATTCAGTGAAGTTGTAGAATTTGTTCAGCATACAAACTCGAAATTGAGTTGTTCAAAAGGAAAAAGTGCTTATTTTTTCATCCTTTTTCATTCTACCTTGTCATCACACTACCATTATAAAGTGCCAATTCAAGTTAGTTTAGAGTGACAAACTCACTTCGTTTATTAATTACGCAATCTAGGAGGAAACAACAAATAATCAAGGGGGGTGTAGTGGGTAGTTCTTTTTCTCACTTCCTTGAGAAGTGCTTGTGTTTGTTGTATTTTTTTACTTCTGCACGCATTTCTAAGTTCTTCATTTCTACAAGAAACTATCTAAGTCAATGTAGTATGGAATCTAATGTTATTATAGTGCCCTTAACACCCTTCAATTATCATGATTGGAAGGTGAAAGTAATTCTTGTACTTAAAAATAAAGGCTTATATAGGGTAACTATGGGAACAGAGAAAGAACCTAATGTAGCTAAAGACATAATTTTTTTTTAATAAGTGTGATCAAGCATTTGGTTTCCTATGTTTAAATTTATCTCCTAATTTGTTGTTCCATGTTGAGAACTTGAAAACACTCAACCAAGTTTGGGAAGGTCTTGACAATTTTTTTGGGAAAATAGATGAACTTAGAAGCCATGAGTTGAAAAATCAACTCTTAGGTCTTAGTCCTAGGAATTTTTCAACTTTACAAGACTTTTTTACTAAGTTTAAATCCTTGAAGTTGCACTTAAAAGATTGTGGAATTGACAAGAAAGAGGATCAATTAATCCTTTATGTACTTTCCAAGTTAGGTCCAATTTTTTTTGTGTTTGTATCAACTTTCTACTCTACTAAAAGGGATCTTGGAGCCTCATGGTCAATGCCCACGCTTGATAGCTTCATTGCTAACCTCACAAGGGAACATGAAAAGTTAATTCAAATGGGTACTTTGAAGTCTACTAAACCTCAAGCCCTACTTGTAGGGAATGAAACACATCAAACTTCAAAAGGGGAGAAGAAGAACACTAAAAAGGATAAGGAAGTTAAGAAAGAAAACAAAATTGAGAACTCCAAAAAGGACTCTCAAAGTAAAAAGAGAGTTGCATGCACCTTTTGTAAAAATATTGGACATGATGAACATCATTGCATGAAGAAGAAAATTGAATTTCTACAACAAATTCTCAAAAATAATAATATAGGGCTACCTGATTCTCTCAAGGAATCTTCATCAAATCAAGATAATACTAAGGACAAAGAGAAATAAAAGGGCAAAGCCTTAGTTGCTAAAGCATCTTTATCTCCATCATAGATTCTAGACTCTAGTGCTTCACACCATATGGGTTCTTCATAGGTTGTTTTTTCATCCTTAGAACCATCAAGTATGTCCACAATCACCTTAGGTGATGATACTCCAACATTGGTAAAAGGGAGACAGTCTATTGAAGTTGAAGGAGGAACATTTGTAAATGTTCTAAGTGTACCTTCACTCTCAACTAATCTCCTTTTAGTCTATCAAATAACTCATTTAGGGAAGGGAATGAGAGTACACTTCTCTCTAGATTCAGTTGAGATAAGGGAATTACAAAGCAACAATTTGGGAGTAATAGGAGAGGAAAATCACCAATCCAGATTATATACCTTCTCCAAATTTTCCATAGATATTTCTCCAAAAGCACTACTAACTCATTCAGATGAAGTTAGAAAACTATGGCATGAGCGGTTTGGCCATCTTAACTACTGCTATCTCAAACAACTATGTCAACAGAATATGGTTAAGGGATTACCTAAGGTTAAATTTTCTAGAGGGCTTTGTGAGGGTTGTGCACTTGGCAAGCATCCGGAAGCAAAATTTGACAAAGGTAAATCATGGAGGGCAACAAAAGTTTTAGAACTTGTTCATAGTGATGTTTTATGGGATTTTCCCCATCCATCTTTTACAAAGGCTAGATATGTTCTCACCTTCATTGATGATTTCTCATGTTTTACATGGGTCTACTTTACATGACAGACTTGGGTTTATTATACTACTTCCTTGGAATTGAGATTTCATAGTCAACTTCAGAGATTACTCTTGCACAACCCAAGTATACTCTTGATCTTATTGCACGATTTCATATGACTACTTGCAAACCATCTCTAACTCCCTTTCATTTTTGAGTCAAGCTTGAGACTTCATGTACTACACCATTGGTTGATGCTACATTGTATCGACAACTTGTTGGTAGTCTTATATACTTGACTCATACCAGGCCAGACATTTCCTATGCAGTAGGCATGGTTTAGAGATTCATGCAGAAACCTCATGGGTTGCATTGGAAAGTAGCTAAGAGGATTCTTCAATATCTTCATGGTACTCTTGGGTTTGGGATTCACTATAGAGTTGGTTCATCACTTGACTTGGTTGGTTATATAGATTCAAATTGGGCTAGTGAAATTGAGCATCATAAGTCCACTTTAGGTTACAAATTTTTGCTTGGTTCAGGTCCTATTAGTTGGTCTAGCAAGAAGCAGAATGTTATTCCTATATCATCCACAGAGGCAGAGTTCAGGGGGGCTGTTAACTCAACTACTGAGGCTATATGGCTTCAAGGCATTCTTTCTGAGTTTGGTACTCCTTTCAGGCAGCCTATAGTCATCTATTATGACAACCAAAGTACTATTCAGATATGCAGGAATCCGGTTCAACATCAATGAACCAAACACATTGAAATTCATATGCATTACATTCTAGAGTTGATTCATGGTCAGATCATCGACTTAGTCTTTTGCTAGTCTTCTGAGCAGGTTGCTCACATCTTCACCAAACCCTTCACTGAGAGCAAGTTCATTCATCTACGAGCTCTTCTTGGCGTGCGGTCTATATCAGTATCATCATCATCATTCTTGGGGGGGGGGGGCTTTCTTTTCTTCTCCACATATTCTCTCTTTTTGGGGGATAGTTTTTTCCCACTGGGTTTTCTATCTTACTCTTTTTTTAGAGAGATTGCATTGTAAATGGGTACCTTAGAAACTGTTAGTGTAATTAATGCTTGCATACACATATCTTGACCTAAGCCTACTTAGGCATTTATTGTGTAGGCTAATATTTTCCTAGTATTTTTCCCAACACTTGGATATTTCTCCTTTATAAGGAGACCCCTGTCTGTCTATTAAAACATGAAGGTTGATTTCATTTTGCAATCTTGTGCTTGTTTTTCTACTCCACAATCTTGGTTTTTATAGAAACCTTATAAACAATGGTAGAAATATTATGCCACTACTTGCATTCATACAATATATAGAATAAGCTCTTTATATGATGATATATCCCTGATCCTAAACTTATTCCTCATGGAAAATTCACCACCAACAATTCACCGCCATGGATAATTCATCGCATTAACATTTTTTAATATATATTTCCAAGACCTTGAGAATTTTTTTGCTAAAGAATAATTTCCACGACATATTTGCAATAGTACAATAATAGAGATTAATGATATTATTTTATAATTGGTTTACTAGAATAAAATAAAATATATTGAAAAATGTTTTCATTTTTATTATCATAAATCAAATTTTCTAATTGTATATGGGATGAAAATTGTCCAGTGATGAATTGTTTCTCACAATGAATTGTTGGTGGCAAATTTTCCTAGAGCCTGTTATTCATCTTGATAAATTGTATACTTCATGGAAAACAAATAAAATCATCAACTAATTAATTTATTCTATTTTCTTATTAACATTTATACACTTTAAACTAAGATACCAAATATTTCTATTGTAAAATTTTATTGTAATTTATAAGTCAAGAAGGAAAAATTAATTTCCATGGAGAACCTTTGCAGCATATTGAATCGAATTGCAAATAAATCTATAAACTAGTTTAAAGAACTTGAGGAACATCTCTGGTTAAAAATATATTAGAAATGATTTGATATGCCTTCTGAGTAAAGTGGACGGAATCAAAGAAGAGATATTTGGAAGCATCGCGACATGTAAAACTAAATTCGTTGCACAGGACGCCAGATTCTATGGTGCCCGTCCCACAGCAACCTCTTGCAATCACCTCGAAATCTGGCAGGTAATATAACATTACAAGATTAGACAGGATTCTAGCTATATATTAATATAGTAAAGCATCCGGGCATAATGACATCTGTATTGTTATTAATCATAGGAATGCAGATTACCATATTTGCTAGGATTTGCAATGAAATCGGAAATCAGATTGTTATAATCGAGAGAAGCAATTTCAAGCCTAGGCAAAGCAGATTTGAGTCCATCAATCATGGCATTTAATCCTGAATTGAATCCAGAGGCAGCCTGGTTTATCTCTTGGTCGCATGCTGCTCTGTTCAAAAAGCTTCCAAGTGTTCTCTGTCGCGGTAGACATCCCAATGGTGGAACATTAATCAAAGCAATTCTAGTGGCACCCAGATTGTATAACTCCTGCAAAATTCAGATTCAGAATTCACTACAATTATTCTTGGAAACTACTAAATTCCCAGAGTAGAGACAAGTTATAACCATGCCTTGATATAAACTGTGTATGTATTCAAGAGGAAATCTGTATAGTCTTGAACGGTGAATTGAAGTCGACGAGTTGGGAGTGCAAAGTAGTTGACAATGAAGTCATTGGTGCCTATCAAAATGAAAAATATTGCCTTTCTGATTATGGTCTTCGCCTGTCCCTCTCCCACCAATCCTGCTATTATCTTTCTATACTCTTTAAAGTACTCAATTTGTCTCCAAACTGGTATCGCATCCTGCATTCATGTATACAAATCAAGCTTCTGAAAATGTAGTAGGACATAAACAGGGAAAAGCTGACAAGATACAATGTACTACAAAGGTATTAAGGGCCTGTAAAACATTATAATATGTAATGGCTGCCTACACTTATTTGGGCAGTGAGATTGTCTAAGCCTGAGCCAGAAGATGCGAAACAGACTCCAGTTAGCAAGTCTTGGGCATTGATGTTTGGGGCCAAATAAGGGGGCAACAATTCCTTCACTCCAAGTCCTTCAACTGTAATGAAATGTTAGAATCATAAATATCATGAAATTTGTAAATGGGTGAAAATAAAACAAGCCAACCTCAATAACCAAAAGTCTTCCGATTAATAATACCAAATTTACTTAACAAACATGAATAATTCTGACAGGCGAAGTTAGAATTTTAAACTCTTGCAAGACCAAATTGATTCTGTTATCAGAGGCAATATATAATCTATAATTATGAGCTAAGATTGATAGCAAATTTTACAGTGTAAAAAATAGAATATCTAAGGAAAACATGCAATATAAAATCCACATTTATGATCTTTCAGATTTACTGGCAAGCTTTAAGAAAAACATCCAGTTATGGCATCCATATGTTACCAAAGTAGTCAGACATGAGCTTTCCATTGGAGAACCTTCCTGTGGGAATGTGATCTATGAAATCTCTTCCATAAGGAGGAAAATCAGCAGTTGATATCGTACTAATAAAATCATTATTCCCTGTATCTAAATAGGAGTCCCCAAACGCAAAAACAGCAGGCACTTTCTGTCCTCCGACAAACAAAATGTTGTCACATTTCTGAGTTATTATGACAATGAAACTGAACAATACAGAGAGTAAAACAAGAGATTCTGCCCTTGATTTCATTATCACTAAATATGTGACCTTTAAATTTAATTCAACCCCTTTCAAGGTATACTATCAACAATGGAATGCATGAAAGATAAGTTTCCCCCTCACAAGGCTTCGTCTTGTATGTATACCAAACTCGAGTGGAGCAAATTAATTTGAAGTTGGTGACAAATTTAAGTGGACGTTGACACACCTTTAACTTCGGTGAATAATTATCTTGATCGTTACAGATTGGGTACCGACAGACTCTACCAATAGAAAGATCACACGTTGAGTCCTTTACGTACCTCCTCATTCCTCAAAATTTAGAACATAAACAACACTAAAAGAATACTATTGCTCACAGTCTCAAAAGTCTTTTCCCCATCATTTTATATATTCTTATGTTTTTTATATAACTTAATAATTTATAATTATAGGAACAATTTATTTTAAATTTTAAAAAATAAATATAAATTGGTTCTAAAGTGTGATATTTACTCTTCAATCTGAATTTTTAAAATATGTTTGTTGATTTTTAATTTTTAATTTTTGAAGTGAAGTATATCATCCTATTTAAATTAAATATATTGATGATTAGATTTTAATGATTGTACTATATGTATATGTTTATGTTATTTCTTGATAACAACACATGATGATTAGACATTTTAGAAACTTTAACTTTCTTGTATGTTTAAAATGAAGATTTATGAATAGGAAAAAATAATCTTAAAAGTAAAAATGAGTACAGATTCCATTGTCAAAGTAAGTATTTTGATACTATTTTGTAATGGGTTTCTATACATGTTTGGAATTGACTGAGTATTCCTTTATTTATAGGCACTAAGCTTTCAATGAATATTTGTTTTAAATAGAATAATGATTTTTAGGATATGAATAATGTGTCTTATTCTAATGTTGTCAGTATCTTGATGTATGAAATGATGCGTACTAGAGATTGTTTGACAATTTTATGTCTTATCCTCATAAAAAGCATTTTACTTGTGTTAAGAGGGCATTTAAATAATTCCTATGAACTTTGTATTATTTCTTATGTTATCATGATTGCAATGATGTGGACAAGATAATGTAAATACTTGACTTTGTTGACATAGATTGGGTAGATGACATGGATAGTTGAAGGCCCATTAGTGGTTATTTGTTTTCTTTATTTGATGATGTTGTTAGTTGGATGAATAGGAGATAACATATGGTTTCTTTATCCATGATCAAAGAAAAATAATACTATTTCTACACATGTTTTTAAGAGACAATTTAATTACAAAGATTGTGTTTAAGATTTGGTTTTCATTGCAAAGTGGTTCAAATTAAATGTGGCAATTAGAGTGCTGTCTATTTGGTAAAGAATCTCATTTATCATTCTCATCTAGATTGGCTTTTAATATCACTTTGTTTGAGAGATGGTGGTGAGTGGTAAGGTCATGATTGAGAAGGTTGACACTCAAGATAATGTTGAAGATTCACATGTGCAATTGATGAGCATGAATAGCTTCTTTTGGTCTAGGGAGGTCATGGTCCTTATATCATTTGGTTGATTCATTTCATGCTTAGTTATGTGATTAGAATGTATAATATCAAGTGGGAGAATGTTAGAATAGTGTGAAATTAAATTGCAATCCTAATGTATAATGTAAGGTCTCAAACTTTCTTAGAATGGGTATCTTAAATGTCCATGAGAGGTTGAAGGATATTATTCTATTATAATTCTATAGATTGTGTGAGATACCATTGTAATGAAATTGAATAAGGGAGGTTACAAAATGAAGTCAAAGATAGGGAGTTATGAAACATATTTCTTAAGACAAACATGATAATGTATTTAGTCAACTCATGGAGTGTCTAGGATATAGAAAGTGGGCTTAGTGTGTAAGAGGATTTAATTGCTAGTATGGAGAGCACTCTCAAGTAGTTGGTTATGACAATTTTTACTATAGTATTTTGAGACCACATTTGATCCATGATATTGTTTTATGATAATTTTTGAGCCTCTGAATGTGTATATTTTGAAGGCTTGGTATGAAAAAGGTATAGTTATTTTGTAGATACTCTCATGCTATCATAATATTATTAGATTCAAAAGGATTGTATGATTTTTATTGATCTATTTATTTCTACTTGTTTAATACAAACTCATGAATTTTTTACTATTTTTTTTCACATATTTCGAATGTCTCTTATGTTTTCTATTTTCCTAAGTGACCTCGTGCTCCAAACAATCTTTGAATTACAGTACAAAATTAACCCAACCGTTTCGAAGGTAAATTAACAATATTGAGGGCATGAAAGATTTAGCTTTTACGAGGTTCCATTTTATGTACGTTGTCATTTACCTATGTTGAGGCAAATTCATCGTGGAGTGGGTGACAAATTTAAGTGAACCAGGAGTAGGTGTGGACATGAATACTCCAAGTAACATTATTAAAATATTGGGTCAAATATATATATATATGTAATACTTCGGTCAGGCTATTCTATTACTTTTAGAAATATGGCAGTAACGAGTATGTATGAAGGCTATGGACGTTGCAACAACTAAGTTCGGTGAAATTTATTTTGAACGATACGAATTGGGTACCGCCGAATAAGAAGTGACATAATTGTCCTCTCAGAGGGGAAGACACGGTAGTTCATAAATTGTATTAAAGATTACAGTTCAAGTCCTTCAACATCGAATTTAAGAACATCAACAAACTAGTCTGCTCAAAATTTATTTTCCCATCATTTTATAGATTCGTTTTAAGTTTATATAATTTCTTAGTTCTCCCAAGCTGAGAATTAATGCATTCATTGCATGCAATTATTTTAAATCAATCCCACCAATGAACAGTAGAAGATCAACAATTTCATATAGTCTATATTTAATTGTCTATTTTTAAAATAATTAAAAAGTTGATCAACAATTCTATATATTCTATATTTAATTGTCTATTTAAATAATTAAAGTATGTTTTCTCTTTTTTCCTCTATTAATTCATTTTGTGAATAGTGAGTGCAAATATGAGGATTTTTTTTTTAGCTAAACTAGATGTGCAATATAATGCATTTACTTTATTGAATGCAAATTTGAAACCTATTAATTACTTGAATGATAGTTGCACTATTCCATACATCAGAATAACATAAACATTTGATAAGTGTCAATTTTGTGAAAACTTAATAAATAAAGGAGTTTTTGTTTAATAGGTTATAATAAATTTTACAGTCAAATTTGCTTGTAAAAAATAAATGTAAAGAGTAAAATTTATCTATTTCACATTAAATATTATAGTGATATTTTCAAAATTGACTATGAACAATAAATGTTATAGTAAAATTTATCTGCTCATATTAAATATAACATTGACATTTTCAAGACTATATTCGATACATGCCAATTTTGTGAAGGGTACATAAATAAAAGAATGTACAAGCATTAATTTTAGCATTAAGTGGTGAACAAACAAGGCTAGATGTAGTCAAAATTTGCATCGAAAAAGACATGAAGATCAAAAAATCTTTGACTATCTAGAAAATTCTACCAAAATCTTATCTCATATTGATAAAATGAAATAAATATTAAAGTTTGTGTCAGACAATAATTCAAGAGTATACAATTTGGACAGTCTGAAAGCTACAAAATTGCAAAAATTGAAAATTGCAAGTTGTAGAAAGACTGAAAAAGTTTTGCAAGGTCTAAAAAATTGCAAGTTCTAGAAAGACTGAAGAAGTATTGCAAAGTCTTTTAGTTTTGCAAGGTTTGAAAATTGCAAGTTTTGGAAAGACTGAAGAAGTTTTGCAAGGTCTTTTGGTCTTTTTGTTGAACGTAAGAGGTCTCAATTTGGAAAGACTAGACAACATTCTGAAAAAACTAAAGGGCATTCTGATTAAAGCTGCCATTTTGAAAGCACTGAAGGGAATTTTGACTATAGAAGGTCTAATCTTTTGTCTTTTGCATGTGATTCCTTGTCTGCAATTTTGTAGGGAGTTCTTTATTTACAACAAAACTGTTTTACCTGCAAAAAAAGTGTAGATTCTGAAATCAATAAGAAAGCAAGGTGACAATTTTTTGTGCATTTTGTAATTGAAACAAATGATTTTTCCCAAAAAAATAGAAAGAAAATTATTGGTTACAAACTAAGGTGAAGGATAAAATATATAACAAGTACAACAAACTATAAGACACATCAAGTAAGGATATATCAAGTGTTATTTTATTTATTTTTATATGTAACTTGTTCTGATTATCTTGCTAAATTAGATTATTTTTTTCCTAATTTATAGCTTGAGCAGTTCACAGCAGCAATTAGGCTGGAAGGTTGTCCAGACATAGGACATATGTATTATAAATACTTGCTTTGTTGATACATAGGTATCTATCACTTTTAGACTATGTGCATCTTGTTTTCTGATTTTCTACGCATGTTGTTATTCAAATATTGAAAATTAACTTTCTTAGATGACTGCTAATGCCAAGACCTTTTGGGTTGTAAAGATTAACTGGGAAATCAACTATTACTAATATCTTCATTGGTAAGGGTTCATCCCTTTGTTTGTACTCTATTCATTAAGTTTAAGTTTGCATTGTGTCTTATTTTATTTTATTTTGTATGCCAGGTGTTTGCTAGTGCGTGAATATTCACACTATTTTACAGGTTTACAAGTTTGGAGAACTTACAATTCAGGGACGCGAAGGCATAGAATATATAGACTATAAGTATGTGCTTTTTGGATAAATATGTAAGTGTCCAAGACTTCATTAGCCAAACATTCTCACATTTATATTTGAAGAAGAGTGTATATCCTTGCTTTTTTTCCTCTAAGTTAGTATTCAAGTGATCCTAGCTATCTTGATTGGAAAAGATTATTGGTCATAAGAAGTTAAAAAATACTTTTTTTCACTAAAAGGCTACAATAAACCCTACACTACCTGGAAAATGAGTTGCATTGAGATAAAATAACTTTAAACAATATTTTTATAGTTGGGGTACTTTAATAAAGTACCGGGATCATATTCAACTTTTCTTTCTCTAGTTCTTTTGTTCTTTATTCAATTGTCTTTTCAAATATCACATCTTCTATGAGTTGGCAATTTTTTAGTTAGTTCTAGAGTGTTATGGAGCAACTGTGTGAATTCATTCTAGTTTTATGAGAAAAAAATCAATACTTAATAACAACCAAAGAGAAAATTTAGTAAGTGGAAACTATTGCACAATGTTAAATATTGTTGCATATGAATGGAAGCTAGGATTTAGCACCATAAACCATGTGATATCAATGATATTGTTATTCCATATTGAATACTTACCAAACTAGACAAGGGGGATCTAGATAGTAACCACCACACACTTAAAGGGATATGTTTTAACACAATCAAAGTGATCTCTATGTTGATGCAATTTAATGGATATGGAAAAAGAGTTGGCTTTCAATTAAATCCTCATATCTGGTGACATCATATGTCTAGTGAAAAGCATGACAACTAAAGAGCTATGTTACATAATGTCTCTCCATCACTTTCATCTTATAAAAAATGTTGACTCTTGCTGGCATTAACATCCTTTTATCATAGGTCATTACAATTACACAAATTTTAGAACCATATAATATATTTCTGACACGTAGAACATCTAACTGGTCTAGTTTATCTACATCATCCACAATAATAAGGAAGCCCAAGTGGTCGCTCCTTCCAAAATGACACAAGATGTAGCTAGATACATCATTTGTACTCAAAAATTTGTGATATTTCTCCATAAGATCTTTCAAGCCTGGATTCATTTGCAAAGAAGTTAATTCACCTTTAACATATGTTTCTTGCACACTGAATAGAAAACATGAACCATTTCAACTCTTCACTATCAAGAAAAGTTTAGAATCCCATTCTTTGAATATTATTATAAAGGTGGAGAGCCAAACCTTGTTTTATGTATAAGGCCCTTTGTGATTAACAAATGCATCATATATTTTTGGTAATGGGGTTGATTTTATTAATACTTTCTTAGGTATAATTGTGGAAAAAGATGCCATGGATGACATCTTGGTCCCACTGTGATCAATTAATGCATTGTAGGGAAAAGGGAATTTTCTTTAAATTCTTTTTCTACATTAATTACTCTATATGTACTTTCCCTTTGACGAACAATATGTGAGGAAGAACATGCCATGGATGAAATTCTAGAATACATATATTAAATAATATGATAGAAATTATAGCTCAATGTGTTATTAACTTTGACCAAACTATAGAGTTCTCAATCAGACTTGCACACCCCTTATTTGCAACAATAATAAGCTCCAAAAGTAGCTTTTGGAGACACTAGCATTTGAATTTGTATAGGGAATTTCCGAATAGAGCCAAAGTAGGACTTTCAAACATTTACCACTTAATAAGAGCATCAAAACTCAGATAAGCATAAAACAATGAATGTGGCAGCCTAATTTGAATAATGAATCGATACTTGTAGTGAATGTTAGCTAGAACAGAAAATTCGAACTCTATAAGCCAAAAAATATATAAACCTATTTATGGGCTACCTTAGCTTAGAAATAGACTCACATATCTATAATATGCAAGAAAAAATCATAGATTCACCAAAATTTATAAGTAACATCACTAAATCCTATGTTTCTAATCAATAATAGCTTGAAATAAAAATATAATTTTATAAAATGGGATGATTCATTTAGGGTTTGAAACTTGTAAAAAAAATAGAACACTTAATATTTAGTTGATAGGCTATTTGTGTGAACTTTAGTCATAATTTTCATGAACCTCCCTAGTTTTTGAGCCTTTCGATAGTCATGAAAAAGGTGGTGGATGTCTTTGAACTTTGGTCAAAATTTTTTTAGCCTCCAATTTTTTATGCCTTTTGGTGGTCGTGAAAAAGGTGGCGGAGGCAGTTGGCGCACGTTGGGAGTAGCTTCGCAGATTTCTTGCCACGTGGAGAGAGAAGGCTGCCAAAATTAAATGTTGGTTCACATCAACAATAATTGTTGTATGCTTTCCATGTACTGGCAATGGTTGTAATAACACTTTCCATTTAAGACCTTGGGAAACATAGTGAATGTCTAGGAAATTTTTGATAAGGCATTGTTGGGTCTCGTTATGTTGCTATACCTACTATCAGAGTTGTGGGAGAGGAGGATAAGCTTCTATGAGGGTGCAAGTTGGATCAAGCATTATCCAACTTTTGTGGAGGTGGGTAGAGGTTATTCTTTGAGGGTGTGCATTTTGTGCAAGAAAGCTAGCGGGAAGAGGTGTATTTGATGCAAGTAGGAAGAGGTGCATATCAAAAACCCTTTGCGATATTGTTTCATTTGTGGTTCGTGGTTTGTGGCAGGCTATATTGTTTGATTTCTAATAAGGTATTTTTGATTGTTTCAAATTTTGATAAGCTGCTATTGAGAAAACACTATATAGTTTGTAAAAATGAATATTGTTTCGTTTATGGTTCACGTTTTGTGTCTATGGTTTTGCATGGGTTTGTTACTATGAATTTTTGTGGGTTTCTCTTTATGGCTTCCATTTTTTGGCTATGTTTGCAATAGAATAAAATTGTTAACGTTATGCAATTTTTTGTAGGCTTCAAGAAACAAGGAAGCATAGAGAAAGCTAGAGGGAAGAGGTGTGTTTGAATCAAGCGGGAAGAGGTGCATATCAAAAAAATCCTTTGGGATATTGTTTCATTTGTGGTTTGTAGTCTGTGGTACGCTATATTGTTTGATTTCTGATAAGGTACTATTGATTGTTTCAAATTTGATAAGGAGTTATTGAGAAAAGACTATATTGTTTGTAAAAATGAATATTATTTGTTTTATGGTTCGTGTTTTGTGGCTATGGTTTTGCATGGGTTTGTAACTATGAATTTTTGTGTTTTGTGGGTTTCTCCATCTGGGTTGATGTTCAAACCAATATTGTTTGATTTACGGCTTCCACTTTTTGGTTATGGTTGCAATGCAATAAAATAGTTAATGTTATATAGTTTATGTTTGGTTCAATTGGGCATTGTTGATTATTGTTCTCTAGCTTAGGATATATTGTTTCATTTTTGAAAAGGTGCTATTGAAATGGCTATATTGTTTCAATTTTTGATAAGGTTCTATTGAGAAAAGAATGTATTTTTGCATGGGTTTGTTACTGTGAGTTTTTTTGTGGGTTTCTCTTTATGGCTTCCATTTTGTGGCTACATTTTTAATGGAATAAAATTGTTGACGTTATGTAGTTTTAGTCAATTGTCATTGTCTAGGTTGGGCCATATTGTCTCATTTTTTATAAGGTGTTGTTGAAAAGTCCATACTGTTTCAATTGTTGATAAGGTTTTGTTGAGAAAAGAGTATATTTTTGCATGGTTTTGTTACTGTCAATTTTCATAAGCTACTGTTCAAAAGGATATATTGTTTCAATTTTTGATAAGGTTCTATTGAGAAAAGAGTATATTTTTGCATGGGTTTGTTACTATGAATTTTTGTGGGTTGCTCTTAATGCTTCCATTTTGTGGCTATGTTTGGAATGAAATAAAATTATTAACATTATGTAGTTTTTGTGGATTGTTGTTGTCTAGCTTGGTCTATATTGTCTCATTTTCGATAATGTGTTGTTGAAAAGGTTATATTGTTTCAATTTTTGATACGGCGATATTGAGAAAAGAATATATTGTTTGTTAAAAGAAATATTGTTTCATTTATGGTTGGGGTTTTGTGGCTAGATCATTTTGCATGGGTTTTGTGGCTATGGTTTTATGGGTTTCTCCATTTGGGTCATTGTTGAAACCAATATTGTTTAATTTATGGTTTTCATTTGGTGGTTATGGTTGCAACGAAATAAAATAGTTAATATTATACAGTTTATGTTAGATTCCATTAGGCATTGTTGATTATTGTTCTCTAGCTTAGGCTATATTGTTTCATTTTTTATAAGGTGTTGTTGAAAAGGCTATGTTCTTTCAATTATCAATAAGGTGTTGTTGAAAAGGCTATATTGTTTCAATTTTTGATAAGGTTCTATTGAGAAAATAGTATATTTTTTCCTTGGTTTGTTACTGTGAATTTTTGTGGGTTTCTTTTTATGGCTTCCATTTTTTGGCTATGTTTGCAACGAAATTAAATTGTTAATGTTATGTAGTTTTTGTCGATTTTTGTTTCCTAGCTTCGGTTATATTGTCTCATTTTCAATAAGGCACTGTTGAAAAGGCTATATTGTTTCAAATTCTGATAAGGCATTGTTGAGAAACGACTATATTGTTTGTTAGAAGCAATATTATTTTGTTTATGGTTGGTGTTTTGTGGCTATGGTTTTGTATGGGTTCTGTGGCTATGGCTTTGCATGGATTTTGTGTATTGTTGATTGTTGTTCTCTATCTTGCGCTATATTGTTTTATTTTCCATAAGGTTCTAGTCAAAAGGCTATATTGTTCAATTTTTGATAAGGTGTTGTTGAGGAAAGACTATATTTTTGCATCGGTTTGTTACTGTGCATTTTTTTGTTTTGTGGGTTCCTGCATGTGGGCCACTATTGAAATGAATATTGTTTGATTTATGCCTTGTGTTTTATCCCTATGGTTGCAATGCAATAAAATAGTTAGCCTCACATAGTTTATGTTGATTTCCATAAGGCATTGCTGATTGTTGTTGTCTGGCTTTAATATAGTTAATGTTATATAGTTTATGTTGATTTTGATAAGGCATTGTTAATTGTTGTTGTCTAGCTTAGAATACATTGTTTCATTTTCAATAAGGTGTTTTTGTAAAGGCTATATTGTTCCAAGTTGTGATAAGGGGGTGTTGAGAAAAGACTATATTTTTGCATGGCTTTGTAACTATGATTTTTTGTATTTTGTGGGTTTTTGCATCTGGGTTGGTGTTCCACCCAAATTACATTTTTGTGGATATGGTTGCAACACAATAAAATAGCTAACATTATACAGTTTATGTTGATTTCAATAGGGAATTGTCAATTTTTGTTGAATGGATTTAAAATAGTTAATGTTATATAGTTCATATTGATTTTCATAAGGCATTGTTGATTGTTGTTGTCTAGCTTAGGCTATATTGTCTAATTTTTGATAAGGTGTTGTTGAAAAGGCTATGTTGTCTCATTTTCAATAGGGCGTTGTTAAGAGAAGACTATATTGTTTGTTAAAAGTAGTATTGTTTTGTTTATGATTCATGTTCTCTAGCTATGGTTTTGTATGGGTTTGTTAGTGTGATTTTTCATGTTTTGTGGGTTTCTGCATCTGGGTCGATGTTGAAATGAATATTGTTTGATTTATGCCATGCGTTTTGTGGGTATGGTTGCAATTGAATAAAATAGTTAATGTTATACAGTTTGTGTTGATTTACATGTTGATTGTTGTTGTCTAGCCTAGGTTGCATTGTTTCATTTTTGATAAGGTCTTGTTGAAAAGGATAGATTATTGTGTTTTCAATAAGGTGTTGTTGAGGAAACACTTTAGTTTTGCATGGGTTTGTTAATGTGCATTTTTTCTTGTTTTGTCGATTTTATCATCTGGATGCTTTTGAAACCAATATCATTTTATTTATGGTTTCCTTTTTGTTGTTATGGTTGCAACACAATAAAATAACTAGTTAATTTTATACAATTTATGTTGATTGTTGTTCTCTAGCTTCTTAGCCAAGAGGCTATTTGTGTGAACTTTGGTCAAAATTTTCATCAACCTTCCCAGTTTTTGAGCCTTCCAACGACTATGAAAAAGGTGGCCGATTTTCTTGAACTTTGGTTAGAATTTTTTCCACTCCCCTCAATTATCAGCCATCCTTCCCAATTTTTAGGCCTTGCTAATGACTGTTAAAAAGGTTGCATAGGTGCTTGGCACACATTGGGAATGGGTTGGCAGATTTTCTGCTGCACGGATAAAGAAGGCCAATGAAAATAAATGCTGGTTTGCATCAACATTATTTTTTTTATGGTTTTCATGTGTTGGCAATGGTTGTAATAACACTCGTCGTTTATTCATTTGTGGCTTGCATTTAGTGGTCATGGTCGCAACGTAACCAAATAGTTAATGTTGTGTAGTTTATGTTGTTTTCCATAAGGCATTAACAAGTGTTCTTGTCTAGCATTAGCTATATTGTTTCATTTTTGATAACACACTCTTGGGAAAAGTATTTGACTTCTTCCTTGAATAGCTTCAAAAAGGTTTTTAGCACACTGTTTGTGGCAACCAACGTTTCTTATTATGTTTAATATTAAGCCTATTATTGTAAGAATTCCTTTTTCTTGATGAAAGAAATAACAACTTTCTTCCCAAATAAAAAACTATCTTCTGAAAATAGTAAATATGAATGTTTTTCTTTCCTTTCTAATTTTTTTTTTTTAATATATACTTCTTATTAAAATGAATTCCACTCATGGTTCATGTGATACTTGATTAACTTAACAAGGTGTTGAGAGTCAAAGATTTAGTCATCAAATTTCAAAATAAAGACCTTAAGGCTCAATCAAGAACACACATATAACTAGTTATATATCTATATGTACACATGTAACTACATATATATTTATATATAGACTGCTATATCTAAATAGATGTGTATACCATGTTTTTTTTTCGCTATGTAACTCCTCCCCTTCAAATTTATGAAGAGAGCAAAAATCCAGATTGAATTTTCCCTCAATTGATTCATCGAGAAGGCTATGAATTCAAATCTTTTGTTGCCTATAATATATTGCCTGGTCTGAAGCAAGGAATTATTATAGTCAACAAAACGTTTGAATTCATAGCCTTCTGAACTAGTCAATTGAGGGAAAATGCAGTGTGGATGTTTTCTCTCTTAAACATTGTTCAACATAAACATTAATTGTTCTATGGTTTGCATGTGCTAGTGATGATTGTAATAACAACTTTGGTTTATTCATTTGTGGCTTTCGTTTTGTGGTTATGGTTACAACATAACCAAATAGTTAATGCTATATAGTTTATGTTGTTTCTCATAAGGAATTGTTAAGTGTTCTTGTCTAGCTTTGGCTATATTTTTTGATTTTTGATTAGGAACCCTTGGGAAAAGAATTTGACTTTTTCCTTGAATAGATTCAAAAAGGTTTTGAACAAATTGTATGTGGAAACCAATGTTTCTTATTATGCTTAATATAAAGCCTATTATTGTAAGAATTCCTTTTTGACAATGAAAGAAATTACAATTGTCTTCCCAGATAAAAACTATCTTCGTAAAACAATAAATATTAATGTTTTGTTTTCCTTTCTAAATTATTTCTTGTTTAATATATAATTATTATTGGAATGAATTGCACTCAAGGTTCATATGACACTTACTTGGCATAACAAGGTGTGAGTGTCAAAGATTTAGTCATGAAATTTTAGAATAAAGACCTTAAGGTTCAATCAAGATGATATTAGTAGTTTTTCTTATAACAGTATGTTCACAATTCAATTATTGCATAATAGAATGACTCAAAGGTGCATACCTATTTCTCTTATTGGTTGATATGTTGCATCCCACTTTTCCATACCTTGCATTTAATACTTGTTGAATTAATAAAACAATTTATGCTATTTTCCATAAGGAATTTTTTATTGTTCTTCTGTGGGCTTGAATAAGTTATTTGATTTATGGTTTTTGTGTGGTGGTGATGGTTGCAAAGTAATAAATCGGTTCATGCTCTTCTTGATAAGGCATTCTTAGCTATTTTTGTGTGTCTTTAAGGATAATTCTTATTTGGCTACACCTTAATAAGGATTTGTTAGAATGACAGGTTGTATATTAAGTGCGAGATGAAACATTGGTCTCACTATTGATTATATTGGCAAATCAAAAATAGATTGTCCACCACCATAATCAATGGTGATATCGATGTTTTTAATTGCAGTTAAAATAGAGGTTGTTGTGTATATCAATGTTGTTTGTATCTAATTTCACATAGATACATATCTACACATAGGGAAAATAAAATGAAACGCAACAAAAGAAACCCTACTCTCCACTCTACCATATTGGGCCATGGACTGTCATAGGATGTTACATATATATATATCCATTGGTGGTCTTCAAACAAATCAATTTTTTCTGCATCTAATGTAAGAAACACACAAATCTGCAGATAGGAAATATAAAATCAAATACAACAAAATGAGGCCTGATCTTGACCCTATCATATTGGGTCGTGGAGCCTGATGGGCTCTTACTAAACCCTCAAGCAAGAACATACATCATCTACCACTCTGATCAATGGTGAAATCAATATTTCTTATTACACTTACTATACAGCCTATCATTCTAGCAACTCCTTTTTTGAGGTTGAAAGAAATGATAACTAAAAAGGTGTATTTAACACATGCAATACATATATATGCAGCTGCAAAAAAAAAGTTGCAATGATATATATATATATATATATATATATATATATATATATATATATATATCTCAAGATAGATGCACATATATACGCATTGTTTATTGTACTCTACAAAAGACTATTCTTTGTTGAAACAAATATTGTTTGATTTATGCTTTTCCTTTTGTGGCGATTGATGAGCTCAATATATGCTCATAGTTTGGATGTTATGATAAAATTTTAATGCGTTTACTTTTGTTACTTTGTAGATGTTTAAACTCTGTTGAAACTTTTTTATTGGGGTATCCTGTAGAAAAATACTTTCATATTCCTGCAGCTTATTGTGTTGACTTGATTACATTTATTGCCCCGTTGAATCACTAAATGACTGGTATATCGTATAACATTTTTGAATGATGAAATAGATTTAAATGTGTGATTAATGAATAGATATTGTCTATATGCCATACACCTTTTCTTTCGCATCTGTTACCTTTTGAATCGTAGGTTGTTGAAGAATGATCGAGTCAAGCGCAACCGATCTCAGCCTTGCAGTAAAGTCCATTTCCTGCATGACTTCAAGGAAGCTCCGGCGAAGACTCTTTGACCGAAACTGTTGGGAAAGATTTTTAATGACAGTCAATGTGGAAAGAGTGGAGTGCTAGATTCTCTCTGAATCGAGTTGGATGGATAAATTCATTTATGAAGTTTGTTCCTTGATTCTGGGATACACTTTACTTCCATGTCTTTCTTTGATAGGGTTAGTTAGTTAGTTGCTCTCCTGATTTTAAATAAAGTACTCCTCCTGCGCGAGTGAGAGGGGATAGGATAGCTAGAGTAAGATAGAAGTATAGTGATAGCAGATATCATGTAAGAATCAGTATGATAATGAAAAGCATAATCTGTTTGACAAGAGATAGAGTTTGTTGTTAGTTTATATCAACAAAGCAATGTATATCATTTTGTTTTTATGAATAAAGTTTGATGAAGTTCTGAGTTCAGCACCTGTGTAATCAATAGATGCTTGCTATGGGGGGCCACTTAGTAAGTATCTGTAGCTAGCTAGTTAGTTGTTCTTTTCTATTGATCTTCAGTTAGCTTTCATCTTTGAAGTTTTCATACAAACTCAGTCTTATATTGCTCCTGCAGCATAGAGAGTCCATCTTTGTGACTGTTCCTGCAACATAAGGCCAGTTCACAGTTTGTTTTTTAGTCGTAGTTGTTATGATTTTTGTTTTAATCAAATCATAGTTGAGTTAAAGAATTTTGCAATTCCTTCCTGTAGCATAGATAGAATTCCTTTTCAGCATTCATTTCTGCTAAGTTTTGACTGAAACTAGTTCTTAGTGCATATATTTTGCTGCACCATTTAAAGTATACGTCCCCTGGTTTGACAAGTAAATGAATGTCCACAAAGAGATATTAGTCACTTGTCGGAATGTCCAATTCCTAGGAAAGGTTCTACTGTAATTTGCATATCCTTTTGTGGGCGTGACCATTTTTGGCGTTGTTGTCGGGAATGGCGTCCAGCTAGGAATTTGTCAGAAGTCATTTTTAGCATTAGTCTAGTTTGTTAGTCAAAAATTTTCAAAATCCTTCAAGCCACTACTCACCGTATTGCATTCATAGAAGAAGAAGAGATGCATTGGGAAGGTTCCTCCCTGAAAATCTATTTATTGAACTACCATTTGACCCAGCTGACAATGAACCTGAGGAAAATCCATTCGCTCTTTTATTCCAGCAACCAAACATGGCAAATAATCCACCTAATAATCCACCTCCTACATTTGAGTTTCCCATTGTTCCCCAGAGAGATATTGACAATCTTAAAAACATTCCCTCTTCCTTGCTTCCAAAATTCTATGGCCTAGTCACAAAGGACCCTGAAACTTTTCTGTTTGAGTTTGATGTCCTCTATCGTAATTATGACTACAACATAGATTCTCATAAACTGAAGTTATCTCCTTCCACCTTGAAGGAAGGAGCTCTCAGATGGTTCATGAGTCTAGAAAGAGGCGTCGTTGATAGTTGGGCCACCATGCAGATGAAATTCCTTGAAAAGTATAAGGAATATTGTAAGAGTGCTAGCAAAGGTGATGACATATTATGAATTCAGCAGAAGGAGGATGAAAGTCTGGAAGATTATATTTCTAGGTTTTTGTTTTCACTAAAAAGGAACTCAAACCATACTCTCAACGAGGACTCTTAGAAACTACTCTTTCTAAAGGGAATCGGTGATGCTTATATAGACACCCTAGACCTGATGGGAGGAGGTGATATAGCCCAACTGTCTTGGGATGATATAAAGAAAATATGTCTTAACTACTCTCGAGCAATAGTTAAGAAAGGTCGAGGTCATCATGCTACAGTGGGGAAGTCTTCTTCTAGTGGAGTTTCTCAGATGGGGATAACAAATTTGTTATTTGACTTCAAGCAAGACATCATTAATAATATGGCTACACAACTAGACACTATGCAAGCTCGGAAGAAACATGAGGAAGCTGAGGTAGTTTTGGCTGAGTTCTGTCCATACTGCAGACAGAAGAAATGTGACTGCAAATGCAAGATGGTGGCTAATTTGGAAGCCAGGAAACTACCTATTGACTTCAAACCAGTAGAAGGTGATGATGATCAAGTGTTCTTTGTTGCGCAAAGGAGACCATGGGCCCAAAGATAAGGTATGCCTCAAGATTCTCTAACTTTTGGTAATCCTTATTCTGGCTATAATAACCAATGGCAACATGCATATGGACCACCACCACTCTGGAATCCACCTCAACCAAGTTAGTCTAATTATCAGAATCCACAATGGAAATCTCCTCAAGGAGGTTGGCAGCAGCCACAAGGGCAATGGACCCCACCTTCAGGAAATTGGCAGCAAAATCTTCAATGGAGAGGCCCTCCATAATGGAAAAACTAGTCCCTTGGATTCCTGCAACTTCCACAGCCACAATTGCAGGTCCTCATGCAACCTCCTACAAAAAATGCTACAAATCTTGGCCTTCCAAATCAAACACCTATGTCTGCCCAGCCGTTGCCAAATCCCAATAATAAGCAACAACAGCAGCCATAGCAGCCTGCGTATCTTGCCGAAGCCAACCAATATCAAGCTTATGCCTTAAATGTTAATGACATCCATTTGAGGTCTGGAACCACTTTACCAGCTCCAAAACCCCCTCTAATTACTGAAATACAGATTCTCCCCTTGAAGAATCTACTGCACCTGTTGATCCTACTGAGCATATGCCCATAACTGATACGGTTTCTAAGGAGCCTGTTTTGTAAAATAAAGACAACCCACCTTTTCCTTAGAGGTTGCAAAGTACTAAATCTAAATCCATGGAAGAAGCCACTTTTGACATCCTAGATCAGCTCAAGAATGTACAAATTCAAATCCCTTTATTTCAGGATATTAAAGATGTTCCTATCTTTGGAAAAGCTATTAAGGAGGGTTGTTTAAAGAAGCCTAGACGAAAGAAAAAAGATCCTCAAACAATTCATGTCTTAGGGAAATTGGCGGATATAATGTTGAGAAATGTAGTCATTCCAAAGTATATTGACCCTAGAAGTCCTGTAGTGCAGATACATATAAATGGCCAGATTGTAAAAAATGTTTTGATTGATTTAGGTGTTGCCATTAATGTCATGACAAAGCATACTATGGACTCTTTGAACATTTCAAACATTAGGTCTACACCCACAGTTTTGCAGCTTGCAGATAGCTCCATAGTTAAACCTAATGGGATAGTGGAAGATGTAATTGTCACTCTTGAAACTTGGGAGTATCCAACTGATTTCACAATATTATCAGTTAAGGCAATTTTAGGAGCGTATCCAGTTATCCTTGGTAGACCATGGTTAGCAACTGCTGATACTTTTATAGGATGTCGTTCTGGAGATATGACCATTTCTGATGGACAGTCCACAAAAAAATTGGCTCTGTATCCGCTTGCTAGACCTCAACCAGATTTGTCCCAACTTGTTTGGCCAGATATCATGGAGGAAGAAACTGAAGAAGCCAATTCCTTGGCTCAATTAATGATGCTTCAAAATGATCCATTCTCACAACTTCAGAGTGAGGATGCTTTGTTTTTTCAAATTCTATAGTTCAACACTGATATGGGTAGTTCATCTGATCTAAGTGGCAGCCATCTACAATGTCTCCTATAGCAACCAAATTTTAAGAGTTCACTGTCTAAACTTCCAGCCATTTTTCATCACTTGCTTCCACAAGAGGTACAAACATCACCTGTAGATTCTATGAGTAATCTCATTAAGTAAATAGAATTGTCTCCAAGTCGTTGTTTGAATATCAATAGCAAGTTGTCACAATCTCAACAAGCTGACTTATTAAAAATGCTACAAGATCAGCATAGAGCTTTTGCATGGGAATATGAGGACATGCAAGAAATAGATCCTCGAGTTTGTACTCATAGGATATATATCAAAGAAGATTGCTCACCAGTTAGACAACCTCAAAGAAGAGTAAATCCAGCATTTAGAGAAATAGTTAAAAGTGAGCTTCAAAAGTTGCTTGATGCTGGTTTTATTTACCCAATCTCTGACAATCAATGGGTTTCTCCATTAGTTATTGTTCCCAAGAAAGGTGGAAAATGGAGAGTGTGTGTAGATTACAGAGAATTGAACAATGCCAGTAAAAAAGATCACTTTCCACTACCTTTTGTAGACCAAGTACTAGACTCACTATCTAGCAAAAGATATTTTTCCTTTTTGGATGGTTACAGTGGGTACAATCAGATAAAAATTGCCCCTGAGGATCAAGATAAGACCACTTTTACCTGTCCATGGGAACATTTGCTTACTCAGTCTTGCCTTTTTGTCTATGCAATGCACAACAACATTCCAGAGAGCAGTAATTAGTATCTTTGCTGATATATCTCATAACTGTATGGAGATTTATATGGATGATTTCACTACCTATGGAATCACATTTGAAGAAGCACTGGTGAATTTAGAAAAGGTATTGAAAAGGTGTAGAGAGCAAAATTTGTCTCTAAACAGTGAAAAGTGTTTTCTAATGATGGAAGAAGGTATTGTTCTAAGTCATCATATTTCAAAGAATGGAATTCAGGTTGACCCTGCTAAAATTGAAGTTATTCTAAATCTACAAACTCCTACAAAATAAAAAGACGTCAGAAGTTTCCTTGGCCATGCAGGATATTATAGAAGGTTTATAAAAGATTTCAGTAAAATTGTCAGCCCACTTTATGCCTTGTTAACTAAGGATTCTCAATTTGAGTGGACAAAGGCCTGTGAAAAATCTTCCTGCAACTAAAAGCCTTGCTTACTCAAGCCTGTATTCTTCAAGGACCAAAATGGAATTTTCCTTTTCACATACATGCTGATGCCTCTAATTTTGGTATAGAAGTAGTTTTAAGTCAAAAAGAAAATTCAATTGAGCATGCTATTTACTTCATCAGAAAGAACCTTCAAGGTCTTGAGCTCAACTATACTGTTACAGAAAAGGAATTGATCGTAGTAGTGTATGCTTTGAATAAATTTAGGCATTATGTCATAGGTTATTAGATATTCGTCCATACTGATCATGTATCAATCAAATATCTAATGAACAAACCTGCCATCTCTGGTAGGTTGGCACGATGGCTTTTGTTATTACAAGAATTTGACATTACAATCATTGACAAACTAGGAAGAGCTAATGTTGTAGCTGACTTTTTATCAAGACTTCAATCAGCTGCACCTATTGAACACGAGATCATTGATGATAGGTTCCCAGATGAACACTTATTTTCCATTACTGCACATACACCATGGTATGCAGACATTGCCAATTATCTAGCAGCAAACAAAATACCAGCCCACTTTTCTCCAAAAGAAAAGAAATTGTTAATAGAGAAAAGTTTTAACTTTTCCTGGATTGCAAATTGTCTGTTTTATATTGGACCTGATCAAGTAATGCGAAGATGTGTAAGAGAAGATGAGACTTATGATATCTTGCATGCTTGCCATGATGAACCATGCGGGGGACATTTTGCAGCAAAGAGAACATCAATGAAGGTTCTTACAACAGGGTACTACTGGCCAACATTACACAAGGATGTTGTGGCCTATACAAGGAAATGTGACTGATGCCAGTGTATAGGAAGGCCAACCAAGTCAGATAAAATGCCACTATATCCATAGGTAATAGTAACCCCTTTTGATAAATAGGGAATGGATTTTGTGGGACCAATTGATCCACCATCAAATGGCAAGTCATACATTCTAGTTTGCACAGACTATGTAACAAAATGGGTTGAGGTAAAAGCTATGACTCATGCTCGAGATAATAAGGTTGTTAAATTTTTGTATCAACAAATTTTCACAAGATTTGGAGTTCCTAGAGAGTTTGTAACTAATCAAGGAGCTCAGTTCACATTGAATCTAATCACTGCATTGATGAATGACTATAAAATCAAACATAGGAAGTCCAACCCCTATCACCCTCAAGCCAATGGTCAGACAGAGGTAACAAATAGGGAAATTGAGACGATCCTCACAAAGACAGTGCAGATCCATAAAAAAGATTGGAGCAATAAACTTCCTGAAGCAATTTGGGCCTACAACCTATAGAACTACATGGAAGACAACAACTGAGTTTACATATTTTGAGCTACTTTATGGGAAAACAACCATGTTACCCATAGAATTTGAGCACAAAACTTTGAGGACAACTCTTGAACTCAATATAGACATATCTGAAGCATAGAAGGACCGTCTCCTGTAGCTAAATGCTTTGGAAAAAATGAGAAAAGCCACCCTGTAGCATACAAAAGTAGTCCAACAACAACGAAAGAAATGACATGATCAATGTACATAAAAACCAAAAAAATTTCTGCTGGTGATTGGGCTCTGTTATATGATTCCAGATATCAAGAAAACCAGGGTAAACTCATAACACGCTAGCTTGGTCCCTATGAAGTTGAGAATGTGTTCAACAATAGAGTTGTATAGTTGGTGACAATTGATCAAGTCCGTTTTAAATTGCTAATTAATGGCCACCGACTCCGGTTGTACCATAAACCAGTATCAAAGGAAGAATTCATGCAGCAGTTCGTTCAGGTTCCACCCACTACTCTTCCTGTAGCTGAAGGCTTTAGCCTTTCTCCTACAGCTTCACCGTAAATTTTGAAAATACATGTTCATAGTAAAGGTTTTCTTTTTAAAAGGAAACCCTTTTTTCTCCATACTCATTTATCGCCCCCATCTCACTTCTTTATCTTCCATCCATCCATCTCATCCATTCATTCATCTCGTCCGCCCACGTCACCCATCCACTTCATCCATCTGCATCACCCTTAATTAAGATATCATTCCCAACTGTCAACTCATGCTAACGCCATCATCTTTCTTCATACGTACGTGCAATTATCAAAGGTACGCCATATCTTTTGTTATCGCATATTTGATTTATTTTATTCTATTTATTTACTCGTATGCATGTACCGGTCATTATTACCCGATCTCCGCCTATTTTTTAGTACATGTGAGGACACATGCCATACTCTCAGTAGGGGGCGGGGTAATCCACCTTTTAAAATCCGTCTTTTCGCCATTTCCATAACTACACAAATAACCTTTCTTTAATACTTTTCTAGTACTTTCTAAATATGATTGCATGTCCTTATTTATTGCATGTTTTTCTTGTAAATTATGAATAAGACTGCTTATTCAAAAAGTTTATTTTTGGAAAAAGAAAGAAATGTGATGGCACGACAGAAGAAAAACCAGAGCAGAAAGGGAAACAGAGAATTTGAATCTTCAGCAAGGAATTGAGTTCAGCTAAGGGAAAACTATAAACATGGGTGGTTAGTTGGTGCGACATGAGCCTGTAACTCATGAGTTATTATTGCAAAATTTGTAAATAGTCCATGCATTTAGCCTCTGTGGATGGTTAAACTACTTTTTGAGTTTAAATAATTTTGATGAGGAGGCTGTTGGAGAATTTTTGAGAACCCTTTCTATAGGGGAAGCCACCGTATGGGGTCTAATGGTTGTTGCAACTGAAGACAAAATTTCCGAAGTAACCGGGCTTCCAGCCGTTGGAGAAAATTTTTCTTCAAACGCTGTAGCTGCAAGGGCTGAGTTTTCAATGCCCACTGATGGACCTTTGGAAGTCTCCAAGCAGGGATGCAAGCGCGTATCATTGCCTCCTCCTTATTCAGAATATGCCACTTACATAATCAGATATTTAACCTATGAAGGCCATTTTTCCTACCTGCATTCTTATCATTTCAAATTACTAAGTCATATGAGGCATGGGTTAGTTGTAAATGTTCTGAATTTTCTGTTAAAATTTTTAGAAGAAAATGCCCATGGAACCCAACAAGAGAAAGATAATTCTATTGCTCACCACAGCCTTATCAAATTACTGATTGAATGCTATTTGAGAGATGTCTCACCTCTTTCCTGGCAACAATTCGTTGCCCAAAAGAGCTTGCAAATTCCACAACCCCCTAGGGTACTTACCCCACAGCCTCAGAAAAAGAAGAAATAAATTGCGTCTACCAGTAAAATAGGGCAAGGGTCATCTACTCCTGTAGCACCTAGTCTTATACCTCTCACACCTAAATCCTCTGCTAGGATACAAACTAGGTCTGCCACTAGGAGAGAAGGGAAAAACAAAGGTAGGTGAATCATCTGGAGCAGAACAAACCCCAGAGTTTGACCCTCGTTCTCAGAAAAGGCAATGCTCTTGTCTTACAGCACCTTCCCCTATAGCCGTTTCTCCTACAACAACACCTATTGCTGACACTAGTTCACTGTCATCCTCTGGTAGGGAAAAACCCTCTAAACAGACCAGGAAGAGGAAGGCTACCAGAACACCTCCTGCAACCACATTAGTGCCAAGAAGATTTTTCACAAGGAAACAATGTAAGACCTCCCCTGCTTCACCTCAACCAGAGGTTATTGTTATTTTAGAAGGGTCTGTAGAATCTGAATTTGATGTTTCTCAGAATGTGTCCAAAAATGTTGCATAGAGTCCATTCGTTCCTTAAGAGGAACAAGTTGAGACAAAAGAAACAGAGCATAATGAGCAAGGGTTACCAAATCTTGATGATTTGGCTACTATTGCTATGCAATTTTAAGAAGAAACACAGTCTTCTCCACCGCAACAACTAGAATTCATCTTGCAGCAAGAGCAAGAACTGACTAAATAATTGAATGTGCCTAGTGAAGCTATATTTCACCCTACAACTTGTAAAGCCATTGTTGTGTATAAGAAGACATTTTTAATTAAATTTCTAGAATATGTCAAAGCTAATTGGGAAGCAGTTACATTGCAAACCCTGACTTTCTGACACATAACCCAGACTGACATGCAACAAAGTCTATGGGAAGTAGAAAGGAAGAAACTGAGAAAGGAAATTGAAAGTCGGAAACAGGAAATTGCTGAGTTGAAAGCAAAAATGGACGAAATGTTAAAAGTAACTGGTCAAATTATGGAATGCAGACCACCACCCAGAGTTTATGCTCTGTGCCTTAAAGAACAGTTCTTATGGTTCCAACTGATGAGAATTTCCATAAACCAAGATCCTATACTTCATACTACTAGAGAATTTTACGAAGCATACTAGGCAGCTGCTAATTGATTAAGAAATTCTCTATGCGAATTCTATTTACATGGTTTTTTAATTCCATTTAAAACAGAATGGAATCCTCTTCTGTATATTGGTGATATTCATTTGAGAGCATTTATGTCATGGGCAGCAAATGAGGCAAATTATGGTAGGCAGTGGGAAACATATGAGGAAGCTGAGAAAACTAAGCCTGTTCCATTATGCTCTCAAAGTTTAAACCCCCATGCAATGTTGAAAGACTGGTTTGCTCTGACATATGGCATTAATAATGTTATAGCCAGAGAGAAAATATTTGATATCAGGAAATAGGTATATGATGAATTTCAGGCACAACCATATTCATTTTGGAGACTAGCATATACTAGAAGTGAGAAAAGATGGGAAAGATTAACTGTTGGGTTAAGAAAATCAGAACCACACAGTCCCTTAAATTTCACAGCAGCTCTTAAACGATCAAGCAGATATATACAGTTGGGACTTCAAACAAGATTTGAACTGTGGTTGCCATTGACATTCATACCCCCTATGCTAATGTGGCCCCTTTATCCTCACCAGGCTACAAATCTTAATGATGATTTAGATGACCGAAGGTATGAAAGGTGTCGGGATTTCAGAGGATTTTATTATAGGTTTGGAAATCCATTTTAGAGTCATGCAAAAACCATTGATTTTAGAGAAACTACTAGAAAAATTAATGTTGGAGGACTAGCATTGGGCTAAGTAGGGGGTAGTGATGAGCTCAAAATATGCTCATAGTTTGGATGTTATGATAAACTTTTAATGCCTTTACTTTTGTTACTTTGTGGTTGTTTAAACTCTGTTGAAACCTTTTTATTGGGGTATCCTATAGCAAAATACTTTCATATTCCTGCAGCTTATTGTGTTGACTTGATTACATTTATTGCCCCGTTGACTCCCTAAATGACTGGTATATCATATACAGTTTTTGAATGATGAAATATATTTAAATGTGTGATTAATGAATAGATATTGTGTATATGTCATACGCCTTTTCTTCCGCATCTATTACCTTTTCTATCACAGGTTGTTGAAGAATGATCGAGTCAAGCGTAGCCGATCTCGGCCTTGCAGTAAAGTCCATTTCTTGCACGACTTCGAGGAAGCTCCGACGAAGACTCTTTGACCGAAACTATTGGGAAATATTTTTAATGACAGTCAATCTGGAAAGAGTGGAGTGCTAGATTCTCTCTGAATCGAGTTGGACGGATAAATTCATTTATGAAGTTTGTTCCTTGATTCTGGGATACACTTTACTTCCACATCTTTCTTTGATAGGGTTAGTTAGTTGCTCTCCTAATTTTAAATAAAGTACTCCTCCTGTGCGAGTGAGAGGGGAGAGGATAGCTAGAGTAAGATAGAAACATAGTGATAGCAGATATCATGTAAGAATTAGTATGATAATGAAAAGCAGAATCTGTTTGACAAGAGACAGAGTTTGTTGTTAGTTTATATCAAGAAAGCAATGTATATCATTTTGTTTTTATGAATAAAGTTTGATGAAGTTATGAGTTCAGCACCTGTGTAATCAGTAGATGCTTGCTAAGGGGGCCCACTTAGTAAGTATTTGTAGCTAGTTAGTTAGTTGTTCTTTTTTGTTGATCTTTAGTTAGCTTTCATCTTTGAATTTTTCATACAAACTCAGTCTTATATTACTCCTGTAGCATAGAGAGTCCATCCCTGTGACTGTTCCTATAGCATAAGGCCAGTTCACAGTTTGTGTTTCAGTCATATTTGTTATGATTTCTGTTTTAATCAAATCATAGTTGAGTTAAAGAATTTTGCATTACCTTCCTATAGCGTAGATAGAATTCCTTTTCAGCATTCATTTCCGCTAAGTTTTGATTGAAACTAGTTCTTAGTGCATATATTTTGCTGTGCCATTTAAAGTATACGTCCCCTGGTTTGACAAGTAAATGAACATCCACAAAGAGATATTAGTCACCTGTCAGAATGTCCAATTCCCAGGAAGGGTTCTACTATGATTTTCATATCCTTTTGTGGGCGCGACCAGCGATTGTTTTAGATGGGTTTGTTACTATGAATTTTTGTGCTTTACAGGTTTTTCCATCTGATGTAGTATTTCATTTTTCTTTTCTTGTGTGCACATATGTATGTATGTAAAATTAGATGTGGACAACACTCATATATACTTGACTTATACTAAGCGTAATAAGAAACATTTTCCCACATACAATGTGTTGAAAAGCTATTAGAAGTTATTTAAGGAAGAAGATCTATAGAGATGGTGGCATCAATGTTTGATATAAAACTCCAAATATGGCTTATTATTCCAACAATGTTTTAGTATGTATGATGACATACATCCAAATCTACACATGGCATTGTTCATCAGTGTTTCCCTTGAAACCATTGGCACCAAACATAAACCAACAATGCCCTATGGAAATTAACATAAAATGTATATCATTACATATGTTCTCATAAAAAAAAATGTGTGCCAATATTTACGAAACAAAATCATTGTTTTTGCAATGATTGTGCCATGCAAAAAACAAAAAATAGGCTCCAACCATCTTCATAGAAATTCCACAACAAATATTTTCACTTCCATGTTCACAAATGCTTTCCCTCCTCAATCATAACTTTGATAGAAGGTAAAGCCACATAACCACACCCAACAATGCCTTGTTAAAAATTGTGCAGACATTCGCTATGTTTTTCAAGGATTTAAATGGTAGGTGTTACTTACAACCATTTCCACTACATGGAAACCATAAAAAAATCAAAATCTAATAGTGACAAACACATTGAAAACCTTTGCCACAAAACGAGAACCATAAGTGAAACTGTATTGGTTTCAACAGTGACCCAAATGAAAAAATTGACACAAACACAAAAATTCATAGTAACAATTCAACACAAAAAAAAAAAAAAATATTGCCTTCTAGCCATTGTGGCTACACCAAGTTGATAAATGAAACAATATACCCTAAGCTAGATAACTACAATGAACAATGGCCTATGGAAAATAACATAAACTATTTTTGAACCTGACCCAAATGGAAAAATCCACAAAACACAACAATTCACAGTGGCAATGCAACACAAAAACAAACAATATTGCTTTCCAACCATCGTGGCTACACAAAGAGCATAAATGAAACAATATACCCTAAGCTAGAGAACAACAATGAACAATGGCCTATGGAAAATAACATGAACTATTTTTGAAATACTCTAGATAGGGTTTTCCCAATATGCACCTCCACCCGCATCCCTACCCACTTTCTTCAAATGCACCTCTTCTCACTTTCCAAAACCAATACAACAGTCTTGGCAATGGCACTATCGATTAGAGTGATGGAAAATGTATGACCCCTATGCACAAATATGTATGTATATCATAGTAGATGCAAACAACATTGATTCCATAAGACATTAGTGATTGTTGTTCTCTAGGTTAGGGTTTACTATTTCATTTTCGATAAGGTGTTGTACCAAGAAGCAGACAAAATTAGATTTTTGTTGGATAAAAAGAAGAAAGCACATGACAATGTTCACACATTTGAAAATTGGAACCATTTCTCCATAGCGTATATGCTACTCCCAAATGGCTAGCAAACAAAAAAGGTGAAGGACACATAAATAGCTCAAATATTCCTAAGTTATACACATATTTCACAGTAACAAACCAATGCAAAAAGAAACAATATTGCCTTGAACCACCCATCATGACTATACACAAACCATAAATGAAACAATATAGCCTAAGTTATAGAACAACAATCAACAATTCCTTGGGAAAATAACATAAACTATTTTAAAAATAATCGAGTAACGGTTTTTCCAATATGAACCTCTTCCCGCACCTCTCCCCACTTGCTTCAAATGCACCTTTTCCTGCTTGCTTTCTCTCCGCTCCCTTCTTTCTCCACTTCTTGCAAAAAATGGGAAAAGAATTATCACAACCGAAACATTGTACTACTTTTGCGACCATCACTCCATGAAAAAAAATAAAATAACCTCCAACCACCTTCACAAAAATTCCACAACCGATGATCGTACTTGCACTTTCACAGAAGCTTGACCTCCTCACTCACAACTATCTAGAACAACAAGGTAAACCCACAGAATGACACCCAACAATGCCTTATCAAAAATTGCATAGACATAGACCAATAGTTGACAATGCCTTATGGATGTCATAAATTCTATAACATTTAATATTGCATTGCAAACCAAATATGAAACAATATAGCTAGAGCTGAAGTAATAAAATAGTTTATACTATTTTCCTAACTTCAAAAAGCTTTTCAGCACATTGTATGTGGCAAGGAATGTTTCTTATTATGCTTAATATGAAGCCTATTATTGCAAGAATCCCCCTTGAGGATGAAATGAATAACAACTCTCCTAGCAAAGGAATAAACATGGGGACAAGTTTATATGAATGTTGTCTACATCTTATTTTGTATACATACATATTTGCATGCAGGAAAAGAACAATGAAACACATCAAAAGAAAGACATACTTTAGTGTTTGTTGTATGGTTTGTGTCTACTGGAAATGGTTACAAAGTAATAAAATAGTTCATGCTCTTCTCAATACGACATTGTTGGATATCTTTGTGTCACCTGTGATGACAGTCTGCACTATTTTCCATAGGGCATTGATGATTGTTGAGTTGTGGCTTTAGCAATACATGTGGAAAATGCATATAGGCATGTACACAACCACAAATACCTATAGAAATTCAAAATAGTGAATACCAATTGTGGATATATAAGAGTATGTAGCAATTGAGACAAAAAAGAAGCAAATAACTATATTAATATTGAAAACTGGACATATCTATATATACATAGATGCATATCCTAAAAGATACATGTAAAAAATGCATGTACACATACACACTCACATATACAAATGCATTACAAACACATTTCTCTACATACAACTGTATCAAGATGTTGTATGCACTAAGAACATTGAATTGCATGCATACATGTTTTTGTATATATATATGTAGATGTATACATGCATACAACCATGCCCACAAGTATATATAAGAATAGCTAGAAATACAAACGTTTTTTTCCAAATTGCACCTCTTCCTGCTTGGTTCAAGTGTACCTCTTCCCACTTGATTTCTCTTTGCTCCTTGCTTTCTTCAGTGTCTGCAAAAGAGGGCAATAAATTATCACAACCTACACTTTTGTATTGCTTTTCTAACTATCACCCCATGTAGGAAAACACAAAAAAAAAATGTTGCTAGTTGGATAGTAGCATGACAATGCATGATTAAACTTGCACCTTCATAAAAGCTTTCTCTCCTTTCTCATAGTTGTGATAGCCGGAAAAGCCACAAAATGACAACCACCAATGCCTTGTCAAAAATTGTGAAGACATTTGATCATACTAATGGACAATTTATTTCCCCTATGTGTAGGAATATGTATGTCATAGTGGATGCAAAGAACATTGATACATAGTGATCCATATCTTTATTCTATTAGTACATCCTTGGAATCATAAGGTGTATTTTATGTGTTCTATAAAAATGTTTTTTGCATCTAATATCACATATGTAGATTTCTACAAATAGGTAAAATAAAATGAATGGCAATGATAGTCAAGAATTCCTTTTGGATAACAACATAAAATATATAACATTTACTATTTTATTATGTATCAAAAATGAAATGATATAGAAAAAGATAGAGAACAACAATTAACAATGCATTATGGAAAAAAACAGACTATTTTATTTCATTGCAACCATTGGCACAAAATGGAAGCCATATATGAAACAATATTAAATTTCCCCATGTGTAGATATGTATGCATGTCAAAGTAGATGTAAACAATGTACATAGATACTCTTCCTAATGTATATTATTTTGTTAAAATAGTTGTTCTTTCTTTGAACATTGACAGGGCATTTTTTGAATGATATACTATATATTAACTGTTATTTAGAACATTGAAGCCTTTTTCCTAATTATTTCTTTTTCCTCATATTGTTGATGTCTGTAGGAAAAATATTGAAAGATTAAAAAAATGAAACCAAAAGATTGGAATAATAAATTATATATTAAGTTTTATATGAATCATTGAACCCTTTTTTAATTAATCCTTTGCTATCATATTCTTGATGTCTGTGCAAAAAAATGAGATCATGTTTTGTTTTGAAGTCATATAGCTTGTAGTCATCTGCCGATGTTGCATCTCTCATCTTTTAAAAGAGCAGCCCTAGCAATGTTGGTGGACTCTAGCTCTACCTAGTCTGACGAACAATCCTCAAGCACCAGTCTTGTAAGTTTGTTCCTTGTTTTTTTTTGGTTGTTGACAATTAAATTGACACTTTTCCATGTGCATCGAGTGAACTGTAATATGCTTCATTTGAATTAACAGTTCTTGTGATACATATTCTAACTAATTTATATTCAAACTCTTTATCTTTTCTTTTCCTTTTGAATTGTTGGCCATTTGGGAGTCACCTATATGTTAGGGGAAAAAACATTGCAGTTTTCAAATGTCTCAACATTGTTGTTTTCTTCTGGACTTGTGTCACATCCATAAATATCTCATTGCTTCTGCTTCACTAAGTAAAACTGCCTTGTAGGATACAAATGTACATCCAGCCTTGACAACAAATGTGATATGATCTATTGATGCTAGAGATATTGTCCCATCTCCAGTTCTCTAGGTAACATCTTTTCAAAAAATAGGAGGTGATCAAATCTCGGTTGACCACTTCAAATTCATCCTTTCTAATGGAACCCACATGCAAATAGGTAATTTTCCTGCAAAATACAATGACATTTCGTTTACAAGGGCATTGAAAATAGGTTCCATCTTGTGCTTGACAAACTATCTATGTAGGAAGTTCTGGGAATCAAGGTTAGATATTGTTTTGCACTACTTGTACTTCTTGTTTTATGCTTTGTTGTTTTTGGGGACATCTTTTAAGTATTTAATGTTTTTTTGCTTCCAAGGCAATTGTCATATTGTCCTTAGATGTAAAAATATCATATTGCCAGCTAATTGGAAAACCTAGATATTTGTTTAGAGATCAAGAAGAACAAATACTTGGCTATGAGTTTCCCTCCCCATCCAAACAAGCCTCAACATTTGGGATTAATACATCCCCAAGAAAACATAATGCTCCTACAAATATCATCCTTGTTAAAGGGCTCAATGTTTACCAAACCAAATGGAAAATAAAAGGCCGAGTAACAACAAAAAGGGATATGCACCATTACAACAAACAAGGACAGGTACGTACAGGATCATGATGGGCCAAAAAGTGGCGATATGATGGGTATGTGTAGGGTATGTGGCTGACAACTATTTTTTTGCCCAAAAATGATGAAACGAAAAGGGTTTTTAAAGGAGATTCTCAACTTTCCACTAATATAAATTATGCTTTAATTTGAATTTAATAAATAATTATTATTCATTTTCTATTTGAATTACGACTAAAGTCCTAATTGATAGGCTAATTGAAAACATCTATAGATTTCAAATGGTATCACATTTTTTGAATCTGAAACATGTGTCACATTATATGCTTCACATACTATAGGATTTAAAAAAAAAAATTTCACGAAGTTTTGACCAAGTTAAGGTGGTCAAACATACAAGTTTTTATGTTTTTTAAAATTTGTAATAAAAAAATCATAATTAATTATTTATTTGGAAAAAAATTACAAAAAATATGCACATTGGGAAATGATTCCTCTACTTATATATAAATGCTCATAAAAAAATATTATGATTTCATTGTGATTAGGGTGGCTAGACAGACACCTACTTCTTATAATTTCCTTGAAATTTAAGTACTACTACATTGAAATTTCAAATTTTCACCAAAAAGATTTAAAAAAAAAGAAATACCTAGTAGTTTAGAAACTACATTCAATTTTCTAAAGATTCTATTCTTACATATTTTCGAAATAATATAGATAACTTATTCAAATTTTTACGTCAAGTTGCTGAACTTTCATTTTTCTAAATTTTTTGCCACTTAAGGGCCTTGTTTTTCCTTGATAATCCTGCACATACCTAGACATGAGGACCAAGTATTCAACTTTGAAATTATTGATAGTGAGGGAATAGAAATACGAATCACTTGCTTTAATGACATATAAAAATTGCATTATGATAGTGTTGAGGTCAGTCATACTTATTATGTGTCAAAGGGCTTAGTGAGACAAGAAAATATGAAATTTAATAAGTTGAACAACCACATGGAAATCATTTTGGATCAAAACTCAATGTTGAAATGTTGTGACGATGAGGCATTTGTGCCATAGAAAGTATTTAAATTCATCCCAATAAATGAAATTACAGATTGCAGCAATAACAGTTTGATTGATATTCTTGGGACTATGGTGCATGTAAGAAAGGTTGTGAGTATACAAAGAAAGGATCGGTCTAAAAGAATTCACAGGACTGTTAAAATTAATGATTTTTCATCCTCTTCCATTGATGTTAATTTTTGGGGTTCAAATTGAGAAGGAAAGGGTGACAAGCTAGAAAGATTGTACACCCTTGGTTCGGTTGTCATCCTTATTAAAAGTGTATGTGTTGGGTATTTCAATGGAACAATTGTGAACACAACTGTAGGGGCTCTTCTATACATAAACCTTGAAATTCCAAAAGCACAACCCTTGACCCATCGAGGACATATCGATCCACTTGTCGTTGAGCCCTCCCGGATAGTGCCTCAAAAGATAGTTTTGGCAAATGGGAGAGTGACTATTGGATATATCTTGGATCAGTGCCTTGGCTTGCCAAAAACTTTGCAGGCTACTATCAAGACAACAATAAAATATATTAAAACTGATGCATTATGTTATGTTGCATGTTCCTTGTAGGCCACTATCAGACAATGCAAGAAAAGTGTGAAGAGTCTTCCCAAAATACGTGGTTCTACCCTAAATTCTAGACAACAATAGTTGATTGTGACTTTTGATATTCATTGCAACTACTAATGGAAGACCACATAGGTGAGATTTGGGCTACTACTTTTGATGAGGCTACAACAAGATTAAATTGCAAATGTTAACAAAAGAGCTTTACATGTTGCAATATGAGTCTTCTACTGCAATGACTGTTGAGTCTGTTATCAATGGTGTCACCTACACCTTGTTTGTTTTCACTATTCTTATTAAAACTCAGACCTATAATTAAAAAAAAAGGCTTAAGAAAACAATATTCAAAGTTGCAAGAATTAAATTTGAAGCTAAGTGCAAGTTGTTGCTATCAGATTTGTTTGCAATTTCCCTTGTCATGTAAGAGTCTCCAAAGATAGTTGTCGTACTGCCTTGAATGCCAAACAACCATGCCTAATTTTGACTTTGGATATTTGTTATAGTTTCTTTTGACTGGACATCTATTTCCTTTTCATTCTTTGTATTGATTGTCACATCAGAATACCTTTCCTTTCTGCTAATGTTGTTTTGTTGCTCATTTAACTGAAGTTTAACTTACAATGTTTAACAAAAAAAGATTCACTTGTTTTCTTTTGTATTGTTTTATGTTGCTTATAGTTTTGTTCCACTTTAAGAGTATGTTCCTCATTTTATTTTATGTTGTTTGGTTATATAGTTATGTCATCCTATTTAACACATGTACCAATATTTACAATTGTTCTTATATATGCTTGTGGACATGGTTGTATGCATGTATACATTTATGTATGCATATACATAAATATATATGCATGTAATTCAAATTTATGAGTGCATACAACATTTTGATACATATGTGTGTAGATATATGTGTCTATAATGGATTTATATGCGTATATGCATGCAAACTTCAATATTTATAGCTATCTTTGCCTTGTTTTTAATATCAATATAGTTATTTTTTCTTGTCCATTTCAATTGCCATATACTCTTATCTCTCCACAATTGTTGTTAGCTATAATGTTGGATCCATTGAATCCATGGCTATTAAATGTTGTCATGCCTTTGCACTCATAAAAGCACATCACATATGGGTATGTGCAGGATCATCATGGAAAAATTAGGCCCTTAAGTGGCAAAAAAAATAGAAAAATTAGAGTTAGACAACTTGACATAAAAATTTGGGCGGGGGCCCTAGCTCGGTTGGCTAAGGAATTCCGTTTCTTGGTCACGAGGTCTAGTCTCCCCGTCGCATGGTACCGAGGAGAGCCATTGCCATCCGTTAAAAAGTTTACGGTGCGCGTTTAATAAGGGGTACACCATCTGAGTCTAAAAAAAAAAAAAAAAAACTTGACATAAAAATTTGAATAAATTATCTATAAATTATTTCCAAAATATGTAAGAATATAATCTATAGCAAATTGAATGTATTTTCTAAACTACTAGGTTTTTTTTTAAATCTATTTGGTGAAAATTTAAAATTTCAATGCGTATGCATAAATTTCGGGGAAAAAATAAAGTAGGTGTCTGTCTACCCACCCTAACCACAATAAAATGATAAAAAAAATTATAATATTTTAGATATAAGTAGAGGACTCATGTCTCCGATGTGGTACATTTTTTTGTAATTTTTTCAACTAAATAATTAATTATGAATTTTTCACATTACAAATTTTAAAAATTATAAAACTCATATGTCTAACCACCTTACTGTCAAAACTTCATGAAATTCATTTTTTTAATCCTATAAGTATCTTGAAGCATAGAATATGACACATGTTTTGGATTAAAAAATGTGATACTGTTGTTTCAAAAGCTATAGTTTTTCAATCAACCTATCACTAGGGACTTTAGTTGTAATTCAAATAGAAAATTCATAATAATAATTATTTATTAAATTCAAAGTAAAGAATAATTTATATTGGTGGAAATTTGATAATATCCTTTAAAAACCCTTTTTGTTTCATCAATTTTGGGTAAAAAAAATGTAATCGGCCACATACCCTACACATACCCATCATATCGCCACTTTTTGGCCCATCATGATCCTACACATACCCATATGGTTATCTTGACAGAGTTCTCCATAGATTTATGTGTCTGTGATGTATTTGTATGTGTGAGTTTGTATTTCTGTATATGCATCTAATGCTTCTTAAATTTTCTCCCTACTACTTTTCCATGTCTAATCATAAAGTCATGTTGCATATGGGTATCAGATGGTTCTTGGCTATAATGTTTTTTCATATGTTGTGCAGCTCAATTTGCAACCCAACATTGAACAATGCCTTATTGAAAATAACATAAATTGCTCAATTACTTTGGTAAGTTTTAAATGCAAGGTATTATTGCAACCAACACCAATATATGGAACCCATACATGAACTGATGTTGTTGTGACAAGCTATACCAAGTGATGTTTGTTTCCTCTGCCCAGGCAACATACACATATATGCGCATTTAAAATTATCTATATTTATTTCACATGTATTGACAACTTTGGGTGTGCATATGTATGTATGTATGTTATTTGCAAAAACACTCATAACTATGGTGGCTCACAATATTCATATCAGGTAAAGCTATAGAACAACAATCAGCAATTCCTTATGGAAAACAACATAAATTGTTCAATTGCTTTAGTAACTTTAGAACTCTAAATATTATTGTGGCCATTGGAACTATATGGAAAGCACATATGAAACAATTTTTTTATTGGTCTATTTTATTGCTTTAAAACCATCGTGTCTATATGGAAACCATAAATGAAATAATATTTATTATTTTGCAACGATTATCTATATATGGAAACTTTTAGCCGATAGGATACATGTGTGAACTTTGGATGAAATTTTTGTTAGCCTTCCCAATTTTAAAGTTGTTGTGAAGAAATCAACAATGCACATATATTTGCATCTACCTCCGCATACATATCTCTCAGTGTACATTTTTTTTTCCACCTACATCCTTGTCTATTATATAGCAATTTGTTGCCTCAAAATATATTTCCAAAAAAAGGTATGTGCCTCTTTTGTTGTGTTTCATTTTCCTTTTCTTGTGTGTAGATATGTATGTATGTCAATTTAGATGTAGACAACATATATTGATCCTATGTTTATTGTTTTCAAAAGATACTTGTTATTTGTTTCCTCCTCAAAAGGGAATTCTTACAATAATAGGGTTTATATTAGGCCTAATAAGAAACATTGATATCAAAATTCATCATAGTGGTGGGTGGTGTATGTTATTGCTCAGGGGTTTGGTGAGAGCCTATTAGGAACCATGACCCAATATGGTAGGGTGGAGAGCATCCCTTCATTTCTTTTCTTCCATTTTACTTTCCCTATGTGCAGATATGTATATTTGTGAAGTTAGCCACATACAACATTCATCTCTATGTGCAGTTGTGTTGATATGTGAAATTAGATGAAAATGAGTGATATTGTTGTGCTAGCCTATGCCAAGTGATGTTTATTTCCTTTACTCCTATTGTGATTTCTATATTAATAGGTCCACGTATGGCTAAATATGTGTCTTGTGTACCTATAAAATTTAGGTCATAGTAACAAATTGATTCAAAATCTTCACCACAAAATGTGAACCATAAATGAAACAATATTGGTTCCAATAGTAAGCCAGATGAAAAAACCCACAAAAAACACATGATATTAACTATTTTTCAACCATTCACACAAAACAATGGCCATAAATGATACAATATAGCCTAAGCTAGAGAATTGCAAACATCACCACAAAACGAAAGCCATAAATGAAACAATATTAATACCAATAGTCACTCAGATGGGGAAACCTGCAAAGATAATTTTTTTCCTATCTTTTCCATGTCACAGCCAAAATTCATCCCTATGTGTCTAGATATGTATGTATGTGAGCTCCGATGGAGAGAACATTCATATATACTCCTTATGTTTATTCTTTTCATAAGGTTTTTTTTTTGTATGTCTATACTTCTCCACATAAATTAATTGGTACTTTCCTTCACATAGCCCTATCTCTATTCATTTTGAATTGTTGTGGCATCTTACAAAAGAATGGGTACATATGTTTCAATTGACAATTGTAGCTTTCTTGTTCGAGACCCACATCGTGCATTTATTAAAATTCATTTTGTCAACTAAAACATGTGGTACCTGTTCTTGTGTGAAGTAATTGTCTTAGGCTTAGAATTTCCAAGTTCTTTATGCAAAAAAAGAGTGGTTACATAATCCACAACATGTATCAAATTACATGTAGCCACATATGTTTAAAACCTTGGGAAACATAGCGAATGTCTATGACATTTTAGATAAGGCATTGTTGGGTCTCGTTCTACTGCTATACCTACTATCAAAGCCATGAGCAAGGAGGGTAAGCTTCTATGAGGGTGCAAGTTCGATCATGTATTTTCCAACTTCTATGAAGCTGGTTGGAGGTTATTTTGTGGTTTTTGCATGGGGGGATGGCTACAAAAGAAAAATAAAAGTGTCTCCTACAATAATTTTTTCCCCCTCTTTGCAAGAAAGCTAGTGGGAAGAAGTGTGTTTGAAGCAAGTGGGAAGAGGTGTATATCAGAAAAACCATTTGTGATTTTCTTTCATTTGTGGTGTGCACAAATATTCGCTATGTTTTCCAAGGCTTTAAAAGGCAAGTGTTATTTACAACCAACACCACTACATAGAAGCCATTCAACAAATAATGTTGATGCCATTTTGCTAGCCCTCTTTATCGCCACACCAAAATATGAGAAGGCTAATGAAAATACAAGCCAAAGTTCAATGTAGACTACCTTCCCTAATCTTGCAGTCTATGTTCATAAAAAAAAACCAACCACTTGTAAGTAACACCTGCCATTTCAAACCTTGGGAAACATAGTGCTCGACTGTGATGAGGGCAAGCTTCTGTTAAGGTTCAAGTGTAGTTAGCTGTTGTGGAATTTATGTGAATGTGGTTGGATGTTATTTTGTGTTCTTTGCATGGGGTGATGGTTGCAAAAGCACTACAAAAGTGTCAGTTGTGATAATTCTTTTCCCATTTCGTCAAAGCATGAATCTTGTAGATATAACACTTAAAAATATAGTTTATCATACCAAGAATCTCACATAAAGTAAACATAGGATTCAGTATGTATCAATGGTTTTTTCATTTGCTATGACATACATACATATCTATACATAGGGGAAATACATTGTCCACCATTGTGAATAATGGTGGCATCAATATTCCATATAACACTCAAAATACACCTTGTCATTCAAAAAATGTGTTAGTATGTATCAATCTTGTTTGCATCTGCTATGACATACATCCAAACCTACATATTGCATTGTTCATCACTGTGGTCAATGGTTGCATCAATGTTCCATATAATAGTTAAAATACAACTTATGATTGCAAGAATGTCCCAACAGAATAAACATAGGGACTAGTATGTACCAATGTTCTTTACATCTACAATGACATACATACATATCTGCACACAAAGGAAATCCATTTTCCATCACTTCGATCAATGGTGTCATCATGAAGACTTTTCTAATGCTTTACCAACTATCCCCCCATGCAAAAAACATAAAACAAGTGATTTGTATTTCTCTCTGCTCACTGTCAATAATGTCAAAGTTGAATATTTGGTCCCACATCCTTGTTTATTGTAATGGTGATTATCCCTTTTAGTTGTTACCTAACCTTTTATTTCCCATCATCTACTTGTTTTTCTATATATAATTCCACATACATACATTTCCACACATTGTTTCTATGTCTATATATATCCAAGGATGCATAGATATATAGATATGATCGAGAGTAGGAGTGATTTTGTTGTGTTTGATTTTCTATTTCCTATGTGCACATCTGTGTGTTTCTGACATTAGAAACAAACAAGATTCATATGTTTGAAGACTACTTATGGATATATATATGTAGCATCCTATGATGGTCCATGGCCCAATATGGTAGAGTGGAGAGAAGGCTTTCTTTTGTTGTGTTTCATTTTAATTTATTTTCCCTATCTGAAGATATGTATCTATGTTATTATTTCTTTCAACCTCAAAAAGGACTTGTTTGAATGATAGACTATATATTAAGTGAAATAAGGAACATTGATTTCACCATTCATTAGAGTGGTGGATGATGTATGTTCTTGCTATGCATAGATCTTCCTTTTTTTTTGCTAGATACTGTAGGATACATATGAACAATTACAATGCACTATGAATCAAACAAGAGGATCGTCTCCAATAATTGTGTTCATTGCCATCATCATGAAATGTTACTATTCTTTATGGTAACTGTACTACTTTTCTTTCCCTCTTCATTTCCATTAATATAGAATTTCCACCTTTTCTAAATTTTCTACCTTATCATTTCTTATTTGTGAGATGTAATCGTGGTATTGCATATTTTTCCCTTATAAATTATATAACTTTTAACATTTCGTAATCTAGATATTGGTTACCAATGAAACATGTTCGCCTCACGAAAGTTTTCATTTTCCTTGTATGTACCTATATCTGAGTCAAAACATTTTAGATTGGGGTATGTGCAAGATCATCATAGAAAAAATAGCCCTTAAGTGGCAAAAAATTTAGAAAAATCAGAGTTAGGCAACTTGACATAAAAATTTGAATAAGCTATCTATATATTATTTCAAAAATATGTAAGAATAAAATATGTAGCAAATTGAATGTAGTTTCTAAACTACTAGGTTTATTTTTAAAAAATAAAAAATCTATTTGGTGAAAATTTGAAATTTCAATGGAGTAGTACTTTAAATTTCTTGCAAAATAAGAAGTAGGTGTCTCGTCGACCACCCTCACCACAATAAAATGATAATATTTTTTTATTAAATTTTAGATATAAGTAGAGGACTCGTGTCCCAATGTGATGCATATGTTTTGTATTTTTTTCCAAGTAATTATTAATTATGATTTTTTTTTATTGGCAACTTCTTTTAAAAAATACAAAAACTCATATGAATCTGAGACTCACCTAACTTGCTCAAAACTTTATGAAATTAATCCTTTTTTTAAATCCCATAGTATGTAAAGAATACTGAAAGCTATAGGTGTTTTCTTCAATCAGCCTATCAATCAAGACTTAGAATTTTAAAGTGGATCCCACAATAGTGGCTTCATATTTTTTTGGCCAAATTGACACCGAAATTATTTTTAAAACTAACCTACATTCAGCACCTATAGCAGCTAAACCATGAAGAATTTGAAGATGACAAACTATAGTCTCATCACATTTTGTTTGTATATTCTAAAAATATTTTTTTCAAAATTTTTAAAATCAAATTCCACTTCTTTTTCCATCTCCCACGAAAACTGGTTTCTTTCAAAAAACAACATTTTTAAAAAAGTCATGCACACCGTATAACGCATAAATTTTTTTCCATGAAGGATAAAATTCTAATTCTTCCAAATTTATATTTGTAACTCTGATATATAGTGCTTCCACTTGTTAGATAGTTTTTTATTGAATATTTTTTCTTTAACTAAGATTCAAATAACCGGGCCATAATTCGTATATATTAACCGTATAAACGATAACTTTTTTTTTGTGGTTATATTGAAATTCAAAATATTTTTTCATTGGATCAAGGACTCAATATTTGGTGCACTCATTTTTAATTTTTTTTGATAAATTTCTATTTTCCACATGTGCAGAACAAAGACCTTCATTTTGAATTAAAACCTATGTTTAATAAAACTAAAATATCAAATACATAATAAAACCAAAACATATTAAAATTATATTTGTTGGATAGCTCATTTTGAGGACTACCTGATTCCAGTTGGGTTTGTGAATATTCCTCCATTTTCATCCTCAAACTGAGCTTCGAAGTGCCAAAATTTAAGTTTTTTTGGTCTCAGGGGGGATGAGGAATAAAGGGGGTTCGCTCAAACCAGGGTTCATTCGAACCCCCCTTCTATAAGGGGTTTTGACAACTTTTTTGGTGGGAAAGTATTAAGAGGGTTTGGCCGAACCTAGGTTCTACCAAACCCCTAATTGGTTCGGTCGAACCAATAGTTTCGTACGAACCCCTAAAATCAATTTTTTTTCCATGCATTCATTTTTTGTGAGCTTTCCTTCCTTCCTTCAATTGTAAACCACTATTGTGGCTTCACCTAGTCATAATTCAAATAGAAAATGAATAATAATTATTTATTAAATTCAAAGTAAAGCATAATTCATATTGGTGGAAATCCAAAAATCTCCTTTAAAAACCCTTTTCGTTTCATTAATTTTGGGTAAAAAAAAAATTCTCAGCTACATACCCTACACATACCCATCATATCACCACTTTTTGGCCCATCATGATCCTGCACATAACCATTGTAACTACATTCAATATATATACAAGGTGTACAGATCTCTAAAATGATAAATAGCTTTACAATTGCACATTTGCATGGTGTATGGACTTCGCCTCCATTCTATCTATATACAATGTAAGGCTATATATCTTTCATTCCATCTCCTATTTTACAACTACATGTCAATTTATTAAAAATGTATAACATTGATTTGAACTCAACCAATTTTCTCAGGTGCCAAAGCATTACTTCAGCATTGATCAAAGTGGTGGACAATTAATGTTTTTGCTCAGGGGTTCGGTGAGAGTCCATGAGGCTCCATGAGCCAATATGGTAGGGTGGAGAGTAGGACTTCTTTTTCTATGTTCATACTGCAATCCATTTCGTGTACAAGGTATGCCTACATTTTATTTAATTATTGCATTCTATTAGAGTTGCATTCAATATTAGTTGTTATAAATTCTACAAGTCTTTATATCTCTTGATTTATTTATTGTCTATTAATGGCACGTGTTTATTGCACTAAACTTCACATTATCCTTTCATCTTTGCAGAGTATACTCAAGCTAGACAATCCTCCTTCACGGATGTTTTGACACCATTAGATCTTGTATAAATTTAGCAAGGGCCGAAACATTTCTTTCACCATTGATCAAAGTGTTGGACAATTTATTTTTTTGCTTAGGGATTTGGTGAGAGCACATGACACTCCATGACCCAATGTGGTAGGGTGGAGAGCAAGCCTTCTTTTCTTCTCTTTTTACTACATTCTGTCACATCCACAAAGTATGCCTATATTTTTCATCCCTTCTATTACAGGTACATTACATATTATCTATACAAATGATCATTGCACTAAACTTCACATTTTGTTGTTATTATAACACCCCTCCATTTTGGCTCTTTTGATCAGTAGTGTTTTCTTTGTAATGATTTGTTCTGCTATGCTTTGACTTTGGAACTTGGTTACTTTTGATTGCAAACTGTAAAGCGATGCAAATGTTATTTTTTGATGTGATGTTATTTTACTCTGATGTTATCTTTATGGCATGTTTCAGATTAATTTAGCAGATATTTGATTTAATGATGTTTTATGCTTGTGATCATATCATTGATGTTAGATGTGTTAGTTAGTGATATTGTATTGGTGAAGGGGACGGGATTGTACCACTCACTTATGAGCACCCTACAATTCCAAGATTTCCTCTTCACGGTGTGTTTGATCATATTATGTATATATGCATGTTCGATATATTATTTGTATGCAAGTTGAAAGGTACATGACATCGACTTCACCTGATTTCATAGGTTTGAGCGTGTCCATTGACCAATGGTATCAATTGGGAGATAATAGCTAAGTTTTCCATGCCAAGTCGTCACCCTAGTCATAGTTTGTCATCGGGTTGTCGTCAGGTTTAGCGGTTTTTATTTGGTTCATTCTTCTTTGGTTATTTATTTAATTTCATTTTATAAATGTTATTAAATGGCTTTTGAAGTTAAAAATGAGGATTGATTGTACCTATTTGTAATGTTGGAAAAGTAGTTATTTATTAATTAATTTAATTTAATTAATAAAATAATCTAATCTTGAATTAGATATATTTTATTGACTAATTAAATTAATGGGGATAAATTAAATAAAA